>JAECUM010049794.1:0-34413 GCA_016617855.1 Megalonaias nervosa | reverse complement strand
CAGTCCAAGAGGGAAGTCCGCATCTAAGAGAGGTCGGAATAATCAGGGTCAGAAAGGGGACCAAAGCGTACACATTAGACGTGGAAATACAAGACAAGAGGAGAAAGACGCCAGGTGATTCTGTCAAGCGTGGAAATTGTACTCTCTAATTCACCACTCGTAACATGATGTAAAGTGAACACTGCGACTAAATTCCATCAATGTAAATCTGTTGGTTTGAAAAGTGAAATTTTGGTTATGTATTAATTAATTAAATTTATTTTTATTTATTGGTAAAGGGGGCTCGTAGTTGTTTATTTCTTTTAATAGCCTCGCTCAGTTATCTGTTAACGTTCCATCTATCCGTCCACACTGGGCAATAACACCGTGGGAGGTCATCCCCTAATTAACGATCGCCAAATCAATTAAAGAGGTTTTAATGTTTTAAAGCCCCCCCCCCTTTTACAAAGTGGGGGTATCGTCCGGGATATTTTGAACAAGTGAGTGACAGAGCTAACTGGGCAGATATTGAATAGAAATATAATACCATAGCAGTGATGAATTTGTTTATTATTTAAGCAAGGAATTACGAGTGTGAATCGAGTCAGTATCTATGCATTTTTGTAATTTATGCATACCATTGTTGAGATTTTCTTTAATGTTTGTTATGACATTGTAAGAAATTAAGATTCCGTACCTGAACTGCTGATAGCGTGGTCGTTGTCTGAATTCAAGCTAATTCAGCTAATTCAGAAGAAGTATTGCCTTTAGTTACTCTTGCGAGAAGAGATAATTAAAGAAGTCTCGGAGGAGTAATTGCACATTTAGTGAGAGCAAGCTGAATTTCGGAAAAAATTCAGAATTTTGTACTGCCAAAAGCTGTTAGGCTACTTTTGAGTGATTTTAAGTAAGTCTGTAGGTTAAGACTTTACTAGAATAGAATATGGGTAAGTATTCTTAAGGAAGCTGTTTCCTGTAAAGCAGTAAAAGGTTAGTGAGTACTAATCTAGCCATGACAGACAAAAATGAATATCATTATCGACTCTGCACTTTAATGGCAAAATTTAATGTTAAAGGTCAAATACGCACACGGGCTACTATTCAGTTTTAATATAAATATAGTTTAAATTTGTCATAACCAAAAGAGGACAAAGAAGGCACTTAAATACGAAAAGGTAAATTTCAAGACTAGAATTTTACCTTTTTATGTGCCAGCCTTTGCAAAGTAGTGAAGGCGTTTAGAAAATTATAGAACCACGTGTGATACCATAACGGACTTCCTGATTATAATATATGGTAATCATCCCGACGCTCAAACAAAATCGAAATCAACCAAAACATCTGGTTGCCAAACTACTACAGACATGTGTTTTTTCTAGCCTGATTCTAATATTATATTTAAATACAAATATATAAGAATCAAATCGGAATAGTATGGCTATAATGGTAAAATTCAACGTCGTATTTCTTTCTGATCTGATTAAACAAGTTAGTTACCTAATTGATTCTTTTCTTGAGCCTTGAATGAGATTCCTTATAAAGATGGACAGAAAATGAATCAGTGTGGATCAACCTCTTCATTAAAGTTTAAAAAAAAAACTATATACTGTAATAAATTTTGGAGATGCGCATTTGGTTATAGCGCCCCGTTTAAGGATTTCTTAGATTTGTGTGATTTTACTTGTTTGATTGTTGGAATTCGGTGCAATGGAAATATTCCGTAGCCCGAAATAATTAGCCAATTATTAGGAGCAAACGTCACGGAGTGAAAGTGCTAGTGAGTTTCCATGATGCCATGGTCAGTGAGTAGCGAACTAGACCCAAACCGCATGACTGTCCCTGTCATAATGTAGTCCTTAATAAAATCTAGTAGTGTACCTTGGTGTTGTGACTGCAGTGGCAGTATTTACGGTAGGAAACCGGTAAATTACACAATGGAATAAAATGAGAAGGGACTCTGCAGATACCGTTTATGTCGCCATGGTGGCAAATGTGATGTAGTTATATTGGCGTAATGTGCCTTGGAACCATGGATTGACTGGCCTAAGGTGGCGTAGTTAAAACAGTTCCCTGTGGTAGGGGATATTTGTAGAGTTTCTACGGCATGAACTGCTGACGGTACGGAAAGTTGATGAAGGGAAACTATGCAAACGTGCGGTTGATAGATATTTGGCAAGTTGGGAAATCTGTGGTTTTACATTGATTAGAGTAAAATTTATGTATAGAATGGACACGTCTGGCTGTCTAACTTACAATTGAAGTTGTATAGAAGTCTTTGGAAATTTGGGGTAAACTTATGACTTCTAGCGGGAATCGCGCCAGGTTTGACACCGCTCGGTCAAGCAAAGACCCCTGGCTTGTAACAATACTTACTGTCAAAAACCGGAAATGTTCTCATTTCGGGTATCAAAGAATCAAGGCAAAAGAAAAATAAACAAATGATACACGGTAGAACTAGCACACAGTAGATATGACCACAAAAGGAGGCACCAGCATGAGGAGGAACTGCTTTATGACTGAGATTAATGTGGTCCGGACTACAAACTCTTCTAGTTGTGTATTTGATACAGCTGTAAGACAGATGGGTCTTGTCAAGGCTGACATGCTTTTATTTCGTAATGGTATAGTTGAAATTCCCATGGCAACATAATATGATAAAAGTTAAAATTATAGTGCCTTTTGAGAAAATGTCTGTATTTTTCATCCATTTTGCGTAATATTCGAGCAGTAAAATCCATAAATATTAAATAATCGCTGCTTCAATGCAATATTTCACAATATTGTTTCAAACATATTGCTTGTGTATTATATTCAAGATGCAAAAGTGACGCCAACATCTCAAAGACTTCTCTGTCCACAACAAGTTATGTTCATGTTATTAATAATGTATGCAATGTGTATTTCTACACCAATATAACGTGCAAATATTATCTTTTAACGACGAAAACGCCCACATTACTGAATTGTTATTACTTTGTCTCTCTTTTCCTGAATCAGTGGCCTTAGTTCTGTTTGATACAAAAATCAAAGACTTTTCATTGCAGTACTACAGCAAAGATAAATATTTTTGAAAGGCGTGATTATAACATTCATATTTTCTCTTGATCTAAGCAAATATCTGTTCCGTAAATATTGCCTTCAGCTCATCTGCACTTGTCATTAAAAATCTAATTATATGATTAAATGTCAGCAAGTCTCCATGTGCCAGTTTTGTTTACTCCTTGGCAATATTAAATAATGTAAACATTGAGTGACCTATAAATAATGCAGTAAGGCTTGAAATAATGAGCTTTTGCAGTCGCTTGACCATTGGCCTCAAATTTTTCCTTTAATACACGTTAATTGGGAGTGGCGTTTGCCGTTGTCATTAATGGTCACCCGCGAGGATTCAGTCAAACGTGGACTCCAGCATCATCTCAAGAAAACCTTGAAAGTATTTTGAAGCTCATGTCTGGATTACTACTTGGCAAATCCCAGAAAAAGCCAGATCTTTTGTTTGTTTGTCGAAATTTTGAACACCTTCCATCCTGAATGATTTCAGAATCTGTTTTTTTTTCTCCGTTTAATCATCGAAAGTTGTTAGTCAATGATTTCCTAAGTTGTAAATTTGGATATCCCTTCTTTTGAACCTGAAGTGTCCATAGATCCATGGATAAGTAATATATAACGTGTGATTGTCTTTTAATCGATGCCTTTTCTTACTAATTTTAAATCACTGCTATATCTTGCTAATATTGTTTTTTAAATCGCTACCATTTATTAAAAACAATTTGAAAGATGGCGGCATTCCTTTCATGTGAAATAACTTTTTGTCGGTAATTTTACTATTAGCAAATGTTTCTCGAAAATGGTGAAGCGCATCAGAAACAATGAAGTAAGAACGATTTATCTCGGCTAGTATTTCTATCTGTGGAATCAAAATTTCGCCAAAAATTGTATGAATGGCTGATGCATAAACCCACCGAAATGAAGTATTTATCATGCTTATGACGTATTATGACGTGATTGTGATTGGATCTTACCCAATCGACTTCCTTATCTACAGCTACAGATAGCAGTCTCTACAGGTCTTTCAACATGTATTTTAACAGGTATTAGACATGCATATTTTTAAATTGGACGCTTTTGCTGAAGAATCAGCTTAGATACCACATAAGAGTCTAATCCAGCTTTTACATTGCTCTCTAAATCTGCATGTAAAATATTGATGTTTGGTTTTGGATGTATGCTACGTATAGTCAGATTCTAACTCAGTTGAGCTCATATTACAGTTTCGAGATGCGAAAGTAAGTCGGATATGTTTCCTGTAATTAGGGCTTGTTCACATTTCCGTCCGTCAAACGTTTAAAAGAGAAATCTCTGATGTTTTCTCATCTGTTCATCAGTGATTAACTGTGACAAACATTAATGCGCTGAGTCTCAGTTTTCGTTTCAGTCCTCAAAACTTATTACGTCTGAGTTACGGTACGGTGTATCGTACTGTGCAAGGGATGAATCTCAAAAGAATCTAGTGCTCAACTGGATTCTTTGAATCCTTCTCGTCAAATGATGTCAAACTTTAAAAAATGACGTTTAATTTTTTTCCACATAATCTATTCGATCGATCGATCGATCGATGATCGAGAGTTTCTTTCTGATTCGTGTCTCATGAAAATCGACTCTTTATCAAAAGAACTTTTGAAGAGCAGAGAAGAATTAGTTGATTATAATTTTACTCCGTAATTGTAAAAACTACTTTATGGCGCTCTTTTACAATTACATTGTAGTAGTAGTAGTAGTAGCAGTAGTAGTAGTAGTAGTAGTAGTAAGTGTGAGGTATGTTTAATATAGGAATGGTGAGCATTTATATGTATCAAGACATGAAATGTGCAAAAAATCTGCTTTGTGACGTTACGGACTTATCTTTAACTTTGACTTTCAATGACGTCCGAAGTATTACAATTTGGTGGCGCCTAAGGAATAAGAGTTCCACGCTGTACGTTAAGAGCTTGAAGCGAAACGATTAAACTGGCCATTCCATCATCAAACTGTACTCGATTTCACAATCCTACTCAAAAATGTTTTGCTTTTGTTATAAGATTTTCAAGTTTGAAGTAACATATAATTGTTGACATGTTGAGTAGGTTTTATGATCTGCGGGCGAGGTTTGTCCAGCTCAGAATGCCTAAATTAGTTAAAATCCACAATCAAGCCGTTTGGCTTCAAACGGAAAATAAATCCCTTTCCTGTTGTTAGACTAAGACTACGGTCATTTTCTACAATCACCTTCTTTTACGTTGGTTATAAAAAGGAGACTGCATGATTTGCTAGATTAACAGATAAACCACACAAGAAAAATAAAAACAAAAAAGAAAAACAAAACAACCTACCGCAAGATTAAAATATAGGTTCCCTTTAAATCTGAAGCATTTTCTAGATATTGGCTTCGAATATTTAAATAAGGAGAAAAACGTTTTAAATCGATGTGAATTTCTGAAACCTTTTTCATCAACTGCACGTATTCCATCTAGTATTATCCAAAACAACGTATCCACGCAATTAGCTTTTCTTTAGCAAATGTGTGAGTAGGGCACATCGTTTAGCAAATGTGTGGGTAGGGCACTTCGTAGAATTGTTGAACCACGTACGCATTTTTAGGAAACCTATGGGTAGGACACATTTCGTAACAACGTGAAACCGCAAACGTTTTTACTTCGTAACTTTGTGTGCCGACGAACGCGAATTTCTCCGAAAGTTACTGATTATCGAGACTGTCAACACATTTATTTCAGTCATCTTCTGAGTATAGAATATTATTATGTTACAGAAGCACATGGTATATGAAACTTTAATTGAATTAATTAACTAAAATTTAATTGTATTTGCTTGTGGGATAGATTAATGACTAGCCTTTACTATTTATACAATTGAACATTCTGGTATGTAGCTCCTAGATTCTAAAAATACAATGAATAAACACATATTATAATTTGTCACTCTTTTGTAACGTCCTATCCCATCCATCACTGACAACGTAAGTTTCCTAACACAGGCAAAACCGCTACATGACTCTAAAACATTGTACTGCTTTATGTGTATCCAACGCTATTGACTAACACGAGGCTTAACAACTGACGTTAAAGCGTTTATTAGGAAGCTTACTCCCTGAATCATATCCTTAAAATCCACATCTTATGTTAGATGAAACTACAGTGCTGACCAATACGTTGTTATAAAAGAGTAGACGGTTTAGGTGCAAACTCTTCAAACCGTAATATACAATATACATCAAAATACTCATTAAACTGTAGGTAAAAATCTAATTAAATACACCCGTTAGATCGACCTGGTTTCTTACCTAAGCACCTCTTCATAATAAAACATGCTATCTAGAACAAATTTTACCGCACATGTAAACTTTAAAGTTTGGGTAATTCGTCATACATAAATTGTAGGCTTACTTGCATATGGGAAAATTAGTTGATCTCTGTGCAGAGTTTCACATGGAATACATTTTTTTTTTGTGTGAACAGTTAGGACACCATCAAATATTAATGTCATTATGATTCTTACCTAAACCTGCCTCAGGTTAACAATGCGACAAGACAGTCATGGTTTCGCATGCAATTATAAAACTATAGTTTCTCATTATAAATCACTACGCTTTTTGCTGCATATTGCAAAGATCCACCCCCGACCCTCCTCCCCCACCCCCACCCCCACCACCTGTACTCATCTACACCTCCACACAGTAACGAAGGGGTCACAATGGAAAATCAATCATTTATAAGTACTAAGTTGTATAGATATGAGACACAGGATGACTGTTGTCTTTTACCCACTGTATAGAAGGGTGTGTGTGTAATTTAGATTTTCAACGTAGCTTTAACAATTTCCCAGTCATATCGCTACGATCTCTGCAGTATAGTAGTTTATAGTGATGTATAGCACTGGGTCATCATGCCGCAGACATTTAGCATCATGTCCCACCCAGTCACATTATACTGACACCAGGCCGACAAGTCCTAACACTAACCTATTAATGCTGAGTGCCAAGCGAGAAAGCTGCTAGTACCATTTTTATAACTCTTTGGTATGACTTGGCCGCATCCGAGGTGTACGCTCTAACCACTTAGGTCACCGGAGCGGACCCTGTATGGAAGGGAAACGAAAACCTTAAAAAACCAAAGTAAATAATTTACTAGACCAGCTGGACCAATCATGGTTCTACATAAGTAGTAGAGTGGAACGATATGGCGACAATAGGGCCTTAATGTTAAATTTGGGCGTTTGTACCCTGGCGACAAGGGGAATTTAACATACGTGGGACTGTCTAGGGACGAGGGGAATTTAACATAGCGACAAGGGATTGGGACTGTATAGCGACAAGAGAAATTGAACGTAGCGACAAGGAATTGAGACTGTCTAGGGACAATGGGAATTTAACATGGTGGGACTATCTGAGGCACTAGATAGGAACTGAACATGAATGGGACTGTATAGGGACAAGGGGAATTGGATAGGGTGACGTCACAGTACTGGACACTGGGGAAACAATGGCAACAATGTTGCAACTGGCTCACCTCAGTCGCAGCGGAGTAATGAGGAACAGTGTTGCAAGTGGCTGACCTGAATATGCGCTACTCTAGGGACAAGGGACAAATAGAGACATAGACAAAGAGACAGGGTTAGAGACATGGTTAGAGACATAGCATAGACTTATCGACATAAATCTATTACACAAACCTACTATACGGACGAGGGAAAATTTAACATGGGTGGGTAACTATACGGACAAAGGGAAATTTAACTTGGGTGGGATTGTCTAGGGACAATGGGAATTGAATATGGGACTATCTATGGGCAAGGGGACCTTGAACGTGGATGGGCCTGTCCAGGGACAATGGGAAAATTGTATAGGACCTGTCTAGGGACAAGGATGGTAGAGGGCCAAGCACAACAGAGACAGAGACAGACATATACAAATACAAACCCGAGATTTGTATATAAAGCATTACCTAGACCTGAAATTATGTTGGCGGTATTCATAATTTGCATAATTGTAATGATGCTATAAATAGCTATAATCAAGGAAAAGACCAACGCCAAAATGGATGTGACTAAAAGTAACGCTAAAATTACGAAACTGTCCCAGAATTTAACGGAGACTAAATATATCCCCGAACATTAGGTTACATTGGTTTAGACTAAAATGGATAAACCTAGTAACTATTTATAGTCTCAACTTCTGTGACGTTCCTGTTTAAAAACCCTAGTATCTATTCATAGCCGCAATCTGTGAAAATTCCTATTATAAAACCGAAGTCTATATTTATAGCCTCAAAATTACTAGCTTCAATGACGTCACTATACTGGACACTAGGGGATAAATGGCAACAGTGTTGCAAGTGGCTGACCTGCATACGCACTATTGTAGGTGGGTAGGTAGGTAGGTGAAATGAATTGGATAGACAAAGGGAATTTTATAGGGACAAAGACCAACACACACACACACATACACACACACACACACACACACACACACACACACAACAACAACAACAACAACAACAACGTTATGTGTTAGCTTAGAACGTAAGCGAAGAAGATGGAATCTCACAAAATAGACCAACCCTTACACCACAAAAATACTATCCATCACATTAATTATACCATTTAGCACCCCCTAAACACACTATCCCAAAAGTCTTGTGTTGTTGCTCAGATTGTAAACGAAGACGATGAAAACTCACAAAAAAGACCATCCCTTACACCACAAAAAGTACTATCTATCACATTAATTATACCATTTAACACCCCTTAAACACACTATCCAAAGCGCCTTAATGTTAGTGTATAATTTAAATCTCACACTAGGCAAATCAGAAATTTAGAAAAAAAACCTCTAGTATCTATTTATAGTCACAACTTGTGGAAATTCCTTTTGTAAAATGCTAGTATCTATTTATAGCTACGTGTTACAGAGATGATTTAAGATGCGTGATAGCTATGGGGATTTTAATTCTTCCGTTCACCTTAATGTATCTCTTGTGTATCTGTATGTAACTGTATGGTATATCTAGTGTGTGCATCTGGTGTGTCACTAAGTGTGTGACTTCAATGTTTCTTTATGCATCTCTTTCTGGTGTAGCTAATTTTCATCTAGAGACAAGTTTGGTTAGTATTGACTGACTACTGTAATTTCTGTATAGACTTTATAGACATGCGCAGTGATTGACATTCCTTCAATCACAGTAACCTGCTATTCTTATTACAGATATATGTTTCACTGTTATTTATTCTATAACAAACCATCTAATTTCTGAGACATACCTTTTGAGACGTATATTTGAGACATTAAGTTGCATGTGATACGTTTCATTTTCGTGTCTCACTTTAGCGTCTCATTTCTATGTCTCGGTTTTTTTCCAAACCAAAACAAAACTATGTCGTGTATAACATTACCAAACGTTATTCATATATTTATATAAGTCTCATGGTCTGTAGAGCGATTAATAAAAACACTAAAGGCTTAAAGCTAAAGTTACAAATGTCATCTTAAGACAAGTATGGTTCGTGTTGACTGACTATTGTAATTTCTGTATAGACTTTATTGCCATGCGCAGTGATGTACATTCCTTCAATCCTTCTTATGACACCTCGCAAAGCTCTGATCAGAAGTTCGATCTGTGTTGACTCTTCGATCTTTCTGGTAGGATTGAGAGTGAAATGAGTACTTTGAGGGAAGACACTGACCCTTTATATAGCGAAGACAGTGGCCTTACATTGATATATAGGAGACCATCGTGTTTAAAATGTAGTCATTTGACTTTCTGCAATCAAGATGAAACGATCGCATCATTTCGTAAGAAAGGAGAAGTAAGGAAGAGGCAGAAACGTGAACTTTCGCCTCACACAGTAGCTGAAGTCTTGGCTCAGATTCATGCCAGTGATTTTGACGATGACATGAGTGAGCCAGAATCCACAACTGTCACGTCTACATCCAGACCGAGAGAGTCTACGTCAAACCAAAGTCCACCACCAGTAACACATGAAAACTACTACCACATTTGAGAGACGGATAAACGCTCCTCTTGAAGCACACGGAGAAATTTAAAGATTTCAAGTCAGAAGCGCCGCTGGAGAAAACAGGGGTTCATCGCCGATTTGTTTGATTCTTTGTTAACCACACTGAAACGGCAATGTCGAGAAAACGAAGACGATCGCTTGACACTTTCCATTTATCACAACAGTCTGAAGTCACCCGTTTGGACTGAGTTTAGCAGACCATCAGAATTGACACCTTCCAAAGTCGTCGACAAGATTCAACACGTTCAGCAGTCCAACGACACTGTACATAGCCCACGTTTCTCTTACCAAGTGGACTGGACAACGCAGAAAAGTGTTATTGGTGGACAACCTTCGCAGTATCAAGCGTAGCCTCGCCCAAATTAACAACACTCAAGACAAGATGTGTTTAGCTCGTGCCATCGTCGTACGACGAACGTATGCCGACAAGAACGACACGGCAGAATGGAAAACAGCCTGGAAAACTATTCAACGATCGAACCGAGCTAACCAACGAAGTGAAGCAGAACTCCTGTTACAGCAAGCTGGCCTACCTAAAGACACACCCTGCGGCATTCCTGAATGCAAAAACTGCAAGACATCTTAGCTCCACGCTACACCTTAAAAGTGCATCCTCAAGAAGTGAGTGAAAAACTGTTGTTTCGAGGCAAAGATTTTAAAGACGGAAAATACATTCACATCTATCATCACGATGAACATTTCGATGCCATTATCAGTATCTCCAGATTCGTGGGATACGGTTATTACTGTGAGAAATGTGACTATAACAATCGAGAGCAACACAAGCATTGTGGATCGAAATGTCCAGGATGTTTGGCCTCTAAACCCTGTCTTGGCGAAGGACAAAAGCGAGTGCTCTCCTCAGCTTGTCAGCGCACTTTTGTCAGTCCAAACTGTTACCAACACCATCTGAAAGCGCAAGGTTCACAGAAGAAAAGTGCTTGTCAGCTCCTGAGATTGTACTCTACTTGTGGACAAGTTTTACTTAGCAATAATGCCAAGGCACACGTTTGTCCAGGAGAGAAAAGATGTCACATTTGTAACCAAATCCTGGACTTGGAAAACGACTGCTACATTCAAACATACCAACCCCAACAGAATGTGGAGGAAGAGGAAGATGCCCACAAGAAAGGGAATTTCATTTTGTTTCTATTTCGAATGCATGCAAGAGACTGGCATTCACGTTACTAATTTCTGCGTGGCTCATCGAGCGTGCGAGAAGTGCATCCAAGAACCTATCTTTTACCATTGTACATACTGTAGCAAGATTCCTGGAGAACATGAAAAAATCTTTCGAGGGCCTAACACGCTGACCGATTTTGCTCAGTGGATCTTAGACCCTATCTCCAAGGCGTGGAGTCAAGTGGACATTGAACGTTATGAAGATTATCATCGCTATGCCACGGTGATGGCTCACAATTTCTCGGGATACGATGGACAATTTCTTCTAAGATACTTCACGGAAAAAAGTACTGAACGTCCTAAAGTCACTATGGACGGAGCCAAAATCATTTCCATGCAAGTGGGACAAGTACGGTTTAAAGATTCAATGAGTTACTTGGTTATTGTTTGCACTTTTTCAATACCGAAGCTAATAAACACGCTGTCCTGTCACATTTGCCTGATGTTCATTACAACAACCACGACAACATGAGCACCGAACAACGAGAAGCTTTCTACACTTGGTACCACACTCACGCCTCAGGCCTCTTCGACTTTGAGGAAGAAATGTTAAAGTATTGTCGATCCGACGTGGACATTTTACGGTGTTGTTGTAGAAAATTTTAAGAACTGTTCATGGAGCACGGAGGGATCGATTGTTTGAAAAAAGCCAGTACCACTGCCAAAGCGCGTTCCTTAGTGTACCGCAAACGATTCATGCTCGAGAAAACCCTGGCTGTCATCCGCCCTCTAACAACCAATACTCCGTCAAAGCCCTACGCTGGCTACATTACTTGTGCGACAAGGAAGACAAATTAATCCAGCTCGCCCAAAGGAGGAGGCGAAAAGACCATTTGAAATTATTCAGTGGATGGCCGGGACTTAGAAAACCCCAAGATCGTATACGAATTTAACAGTTGTTTATTTCACAGATGTCCGACCTGCTACCCTCAACGCGACACCCAAAATCAGTTTTTACTTGTACGAGGCCACTTGACAACGTCGCTTAAAGTTAGAACAGCAAGGATACCAAGTCGTGGAAATATGGGAAGACGAGTTTGAAAACGAATCCCGAGTTTAAACGAATCGTGGAAAGTTACAAGCTGGTGGACCCTCTGAACCCGCGGGACAGTTTGTATGGAGGACGGATGAATGCCACCTGTTTCAAGTACCACGCCAACAAGGAGAAAGGAGAAGAAATCAAATACATAGACGTGTGTTTGCTGTATCATTACGTGTGCAAATATTGTCACTTTGCTGCAGGGCACCCGCAATTGCTGACGAAACACATCGACGTGGAAAACATTCGACAATACGAAGGATTAATCAAGTGCAAACTCTTGCCTCCCACGGACTTGTACCATCCCGTTTTACCTTACCGTTGCCAAAGAAACCTGATGTTTCCCTTTTGCCGTACTTGTGCCGAAACGTGCAACAAAGACTAACCTTGTCAGCACACCCAGGAAGAACGCACCTTGACAGGAAAGTGGGTCAGCATGGAATTGTTCAAAGCTCTGGACCTGGGATACCAATTGTCAGAAGTGTACGAAAGTTTGCAGACTACGTGAATGCCATTTTGAAACGGAAACAAGAAGCCAGCGGCTATCCTTCCTTCTGTCACACTCCCGAAGACCAAAACAAATTCAAAGAGAAATACTTTGAGCAGGAAGGCATCACTTTAGATGATATCTAGGAAAACGAAGGTCGACGATCGTTTGCCAAAGTGATGTTGAATTGCTTGTGGTGAAAATGGCACAACGACCGTGTTTACCCAAGAAGGAGTATTTGATAGAACCTTCCCGCTACATCCAGATGATTCAAAACTAAATACATGAAACTCGTGGACGTCCTTCGTGAAGACTTGATCCTGGTCAGTTACGAAGAAGAAATGGACTTTGTACAGGCCGACGAAAATTGGAAATGTCATAATTGCGGCCTACGTGACAGCCCATGCTCGTTTAAAATTGTACAAAGCCTTACACCAGTAAAAAGATCGTGTGCTGTATTGTGACAGCTGCTTCTACATCGATCGCCTTGGTCACCGTCACCCTGACATCGAAGGAGACACTTTAGGAGCCTGGACGGACGAGCACCCCGACGAAAAGATTCTAAATTTTGCTAGTGGCGGTCCTGAACAATACGGTTACGAATACCGGGACCTACAAGGAGAAGTGCACACCGAGTGAAAAGTGAAAAGATTGACTCACGATCATCGCACCAATCAAGTGGTGAAATTTGGCGTGTTGAAAGAAGCCTTGCAAGCTAGAGAGGATAAACACTTTAAAGTGACCACCTACGAACCTCACAAGATCGTACGTTTACCCACAAACCAAATCGTCAGTCGATTCTTAGAAAAACTGTATCAAATTGTGTACCAGAAGCGAGTGCGACTTTTCAACCAATTCACTTTACCGCACGGACACGCTGATATTGGTCAGCATATAAAAAGGGAAAACGTTCAAGACCGATAGACATTCTTCTAGGGTACCACACTTTCGTCACCTATGTTGTAGAATGACTTGTTAATATTCCATTCTGATCGTTTTGATGTGTATTTTATCGATGTACTTAACCATTTGGCTTTTATGTATTTTAGTCTTTCGTGTTCAATTTTAAAAGCTTTACAAGAAAGGTGTCTTGAAAAGAGTATAAAAACTCTTGTCTTTTATCTGTTCGTTTCAAAAGTGACGTTCCCTTCACTATGGCTACCTCTGCTGTCTCTGCTACCTCTTCCTCCACTTTCAAAGTCATCGACGAAAACTTAGATCGGGCCAGTTGGGAGGCCTTACATCTTCGCCATCCCTTTAACATGTTAATTGCTGGACCGAGCGGTTCAGGCAAAACCGAATTTGTCAAACGTTTGATCGAACACAAAAATCATTTGATCCGTCGTCCACCTCAGCGTATCGTGTGGTGTTACAATTAGTGTCAATTAGTGTCAAACACATCTAGTCATCTTCGACGACATGTTAGGAGAAGACGAAAAAGACATTAAACTCTGTTTTACGCGTAAAGGGCATCATCTTCATACCAGTGTCATTTACATCACCCAAAATTTGTTTCAACAAAGCAAAACCCATCGCACCATCAGTCTCAATGCTCATTACTTGGTCTTGTTTAAAAGCCCTAGAGATAAATCGCAAGTGCAAGTGTTAGTCAAATAGTTAGGAACTCCATGGCTGACTCATGCGTACGAAGATGCCACTCAAACCCCGTACGCCTATTTACTAGTGGATTTAAAACCCACTATTCCCGATTATTTGTGATTTCGTTCGCATCTCTTTCACCACTGGTGCCAGGACGGAGGACCTGTCGTGTACACGTCCCCATCGACTTAAAAAATCTATGAAAAACTTCTGACACTTCTGGTCTGTCTCATACAATGTCAACATGACATCCCTTCAGTCTCATCTTCTCATGAAATTGATGCGAGCCTTATACGTCATCAGTAACGAATAAAATCCACAAATACATGCTCGTGTCTTATAAACCAGTCTCAGAGAAATCTTATGATGGTTTACGGTGACAGCACGTCAATTACTTCAGGGCATCATTCACATCCCTCATTAAACCAAAAGTTTTTTGTTTTGTTGACAGAAACACAGTAGCCTTTACACAACTGGCAGATCTCCGCATCGACACTCAAATCAAAAAGCAAATCATTTTGAAACCTGGATGTAGCGGTTGTCTAGGTGGTGTCATCATTCGCTCCCCCTTAAAATGGGATCCCAACGCCCCAAAAGTCATACCCAAGAAAAATGCCTCTCCCAAACCCAAACGTATACAGAAGAAAAAGAGCAGTGGTGTCAAGAGCAGGTCACAACCCCAGAAAAAGTCCCCAGAAAAGTCCCAAGAAAAAACCCAGAAAACAGCTTCTTCCGGCAAGAAAGGAACTGCATCCCGGACTCAACCTTACATCCCTAAGTCACGACCAGTGGCGTCGGTGACCGCGTCTCTAGTAGCCTCAGGTTCTTCCACTTCACAGTTGCTAGTGATGCCAGTCAAGTCCAATTTGGCACCCGTCTTCCCTAATTTGATGAAAAATATAAACCTGTGTCTTCAGGAACTTCTCCTTCGGTGTTGACACCCTGCTCCTCCTCTTTGGCTGTAATGGCAGCTGCTGACAAAGTACCTGCCCCCAAAATCAAAGTTCAAGAGAGATCGGATATGTTACAGACTTTACTGGATTTATCCAAGCAAGAACTGTCCCGATTTAGTCCGTTCTAAACCTCTCCACGTCTAGTGATGCTTGTCATCAAGTTGATACGACGGACCAACAATCAGTGGCGACCTATTCCACTATAAAAAAAGACCTGGGACAAACGACTGGCATCAGTGTTTTTGTGCTCCTAGGCGCAAAAAGATGTCACCCCCCAAAAAAACCATCCCTCTTCTGACCCCAAAGGACCGAAAAGGAAAGGACTGCCTCCTCGTTTAGCCAAACATATGGACGTGTTATCCGTTCTGTCCAAAGCCCCTCCACCCATGCGAAAACAACTCATTCAAACAGCTTCCAAAGACGTCATCGATACCGTATGCGAATATTACATGAATGTATTGAAAGGAACGATACCTTTGTCTCAACACCAGAAAGAACACTTAGCCAAGCATCGACACGTTCTTCGCCAAATGGTCAAGAAGAAACTACCATTCCGTCAAAAGAAAAAGAAAAATGTTAGTGCAACGCTGAGGAATTTTACCTATGATGTTAGGACCCTTGCTGAGAGGAGTACTGGGAACAATGCTGGAAGGACTCGTGGGAGGCATTTCAACCATAGGTCCGAGATAATAAAGGATCAAGAAGATAAAAGGGACCTCTGGGGTGAAAAGATCTCAGACGTGACCTTTGGAATATGATGGAAGGACGAAAACTGACTTTAGTGCCTTAGAAACAATGGATGGAATTCCATTGTTGGCAAGAGCAACGCACCCCGCATTTACCTCCCAATCCTCATTTGACCGAGATGTCCCAGTTACAACACGAATTGCAATAGTTGATGGATCGCAACGATTTGTCAGAAACGGAAAAATCTCAGCGGTACGGGCAAGTGTTGCAACAACTTCAACTCTTTCACCAGAAAGCTTTAGACGAAATAGCTCCACCGACTCTGAAAGATTTTAAGACCCTGATGAAAAGTCCATCACCACCACCACCCCCAGTGACCAAGAGAGACGCAGCCCCACGGATGCCTGAGGAAGAAGAGGCACGAGAAATGTTTCAAACGGCGTCAGCGGCTCCCATCCCTAGTAAGATTGCAGCGTCCTTGTTGACCCCTCTCCCCACACCCCAACGAGAAGAACTCAAAGCTTGGGTTAAAAAGATGATGTCCACTCCTCCTTCGACAGAACTGAAAAAGAAAGAAGGGAAACCAGAAGTGAAAAAAGAAAACAGCAAGACAAAAGCCATCCCATTACCACCACCATCACCACCATTACCTTCGACTTCTACTCCCGTGGCACGTCGGACACGTAAAACCGTTTCAAAACCAGCGCCTCACCCCAGTCAGAGTAATATTAAACTTGACACATGCGCACTCAATTCAATCTATCACTCTAAAATGAAAAGCCCTAATGCGCACTGTACTGTAGCAAAACATGACTACTGACTACTCATGAATATAACCTGCATAATCTTACAGATGAATGATCAACGAAAAACAAACCAAAATATAAAAATAGAAACGTAGAAAATCACAAGTCGCTATAAACGACCTGCCTACATTGAACTACGAGATCTCATGCTCGGTTCATATAAAGATCGGAGCCTCTCGAACAGATCTCTTATTCTTTCTTATTCTTTCTTATTCCGACTATTTGACTACTTTACTACTAACTACTCTGACTACTGACTACTCCGACTATCGACTACTGTGGCTAATCTGTAGAACATGTACATGCCTAAAGTTAGATAGATGAAGAACGATCTTCCAGTTCTTGTTTCTAAACTGTACAGTATTATAGATTGTATGTGAGTGTGTGTTTTAGGGTTACATGTATGGATGGTAATAAAGTGTGTTTATAGGAAAAAAGTGAACGTGAGTGTTTCTTTTAGGTCTGCGCAGCCCATGTTTTAGTTGGTGGGTGGGTCATTCCCGCTCTAGTACTGAGGGTCATTAAGGCACCTGGAAAACGACAAGCGACTAATTGGAGTTTGCAGGCTGGAGCTAAAAGAACCACGCTTCTCTTAGTATGGGATAATACTACGGAAGTAGACTTAACAAACGAAGATATGGGAGACTATGGACTTGTCAGAAAACGTGGAAAAAGGAATCGTGCTGCGAGGAGGAAAGCGGCCCAAAACAGGGAAGCCAACCACTCCACAACCCCTGCCACAAAATCTAGCAAGGTACCGGGACCTCCAGAGACGTTACAAGCACCCCTTAAAATATTATCCACAACATCAACCCAGACTCGGCAGCAACACGTGAAGGACGTGGAAATACAGACGGACAACGCCACTTCGGAAGTAACCTCAGCTCCTGAACAAGAAGAAAATACAGAAACTGAGGAGGAAAATATACCTACAACTCAGGAAAATAGGGAAAGTGATGAAGGGGCCGAGAGTGGTGAATTTGATGAAGAGCTCACACAAAGCTTTATCGCACTAGGACTAGGAGAAACCCTGCGAGATGAAAAGAAGGCCTACAATTTTGCTTGTGCAGTGAAGTATGTGGGCTGGAAGGCTTTAAAATTGAGAAAACCCAGACCACAACAATGGCACTTCGGACGGGGTATCCTCTCCGAATACTACGAAATAGTGTTCCAGAAAGCTCCGTTCACCGCTCTTTACAACGCCGCCATGGAACTAAGACAACTCTATGGATTTGAAGCATTTCCAGGGGGTACCTATGAAGTACCACGTACTGCGGCCAAGATATGCAAAGAGCTTCGCCGGAAAACCTTCCGGCTGCAAAACATAACAGCCCTTTTAAGGGCTCAATATTGCCTCATTATTGTAAGGGAATCTAATTTGGCTTAGAATCCCGTTTTGATCAAACCTCTAATTCTATCATGTATACCGAATTTGACCCTTTGGTTCCACAGTCAAAATTTTCGCCTGTCATTAACTATGTGTGATACTAAAATTCTGAGTCACTTGACTTAACTGATTGGCAAATTTTAGAAATTTTTTATGTACACCTTGTACACTAAATTCCAACTATGAATTACATTAATTAATGATGAAATTTTTTAAACTCATTTTATTTGATTAATTGCACAGGTGGCTTACACACTATTGTCAATAGGTTTTGTCCACTAATCTAACTGGACGGAATTTGACAAATAAGTGCGGACTGGCGTTTTTGGGCGTAGACAACGACCGTTGCTGTGGCGTTTACAGCCTTTTCCTGGGCCCCTTTCCTCCTTTTTCCTCTGCCAGTCAGGTGAAAAGCGCAACCATTGCGCATTAAAGCGGGGTTGTAGTGGCAGCATTCCTACAACCCCGACCAATTAAATATCCCGACTTCGGGAATTAACAAGTCGTGAAAGAACTTAGTATTCATATGCGACTATAATTCTTTGGCTTGACTTCTAAGTTTTTTTTTTTGTAAGAGGTGTTTTCCTTCACGTCCGTGCTTCAGACATATGAAGCCGACCGTTCGTCAGTCTGGCTACCCATCGTTGATTCGTCAACAAAAGAAAATGAGCAGAATTTCCAAACTGTTAGAACTCCAAATGCACCTGGAGTATGCTCGTCGCTTGCTGGATGAGATAGCCATGGAGGTGATTTAAGAAAGTGCCAGGACTGAGGAAGAGGAGGAGAAGAAAAGGAAAAACAGGAGAAGGAAAAGAAGAAAGCAAGTTTGCCTCACCTCATTCTAAGGCAAACATGTGAGGTAAAACCTGAAGTGAGGACGCCATCACCACCACAACGTCAGCCAACAACCAATACCACCATCATCACCGCAGAGAGTCGCTGTCCCCCAGATTTAGAACTGGGACGAAGAATTGGAGAGACAACGACAAGATTGGGAGTCTCAGCTCCAGCGACAACATCCGCAGACACACCGCAGAGTTGTGAGGGAAACAGCCTTTAGGGTCCCTCAGAGTGAGAATTGGGATGATTATTCCACTCAAGCTGCCTCTGCACTCGCAGCAACAATAGTCAGTTGGGAGAACGACTGGACTGGAGCAGACGTTGCGTGTGTGGTGCCCGGCCTGGTAGGTGCAGGCATTAACCAGGTGTATCTGAAGTTATATTTGTTGGTAGTGTGTGTATGCATGAGTGTATTTGTCTTTCCCTTAACAAAAACTCCCATGTCCCTACATTCATGAGTGTTTGTTTTGTGCGAAAGTAGAGTAGTGTGACTATAAACACTAACTCCTTTGCTGATGTAAGTGTGTGTGTGTGTGTGTGTGTGTGTGTGTGTGTGTGTGTGTTGTAAATAAAAAGTTTCCCTCTCCACTATCTGTTGGTATGGAGTATTTTGGATTTTGTTGGTATTAGTTTGATGGTTTGTATAAAATTTATTTTAGGTCAGCACTCTAATCTCTATGGGTTATTTGGTATGTAGTATGTGTAGTTAGTGTGAGGGGATATTTTCCTTCACTTCCGTGTTTGAGGCATGTAAAGCGTAGCGTTCGTCAATCGTGCCATTCAACACTGAATAACATAGATGGCTTCAAACCACATCGACAAGATGAAGAAGTTGCAAGACGTTCTAGAGAACTTAAACATGACTGAAGAAATGCTAGTCATGATGGAGTATTGGTGTTATAGCCCCCACTGAGTCAAGATGGAGCTTAATAATTTAAGAAAGACTAAAGACATGTAAAAAATGTGATAAAGGAGATAAAAAGGATAAGGAAGACCAGGACGAAAAGGAGCAAATCAGACTCTACAATTACAAGCTAATGAAAGAAGAAGAAAATGAAAAGAAGAATAAAGAGGAGGAAGAGGAGAAATAGGAAAAGAAGCAGGAAAATGGAAGAATGAAGAAGAAAAATAGATGAGAAGTTGGTGGAGGAGAAGAAGAGAAGAGAGAAATTAGAAGAAGAAGAAAAAGAAGAAGAAGTAGAAGAAGAAAGCCAAAGGCCCTTTTCAGGGCCCCTCACCTCTCTCGAAAAGATGCCTATTCTCTCTTGCCTAATAAAATACCACCAAGATTTATGTCTATAAAATATATACTAGTCAATACTAACTAAACTTGTCTCTAGATGAAAATTAGCTACATAAGAAAGAGATGCACAAAGATGCATTAAAGACACACACTTAGTGACACACCAGATACACACACTAGATATACCATACAGTTACATACAGATACACAAGAGATACATTAAAGTTAACGGAAGAAATAAAATCCCGAAAACTATCACGCATCTTAACGCATCTCTATAACACGTAGCTATAAATAGACATTAACATTTTACTAAAGGAATTTCCACAAGTTGTGACTATAAATAGATACTTTGCGTTTTCTTCCATTTCTGACTTGCCTAGCGAGTTTAAATTATACACTACCACTAAGACGCTTTGGATAGTGTGTTTAAGGGGTGTTAAATGGTATAATTAATGTGATAGATAGCACTTTTTGTGGTGCAAGGGATAGTCTTTTTATGAGATTTCATCTACTTCGTTTACATTCTGAGCTAAAACACAAGACTTTTGGGATAGTATATTTAGGGTGTGTTAACTGGTATAATTAATGTGATGGATAGTATTTTTGTGGTGTAAGGGTTAGTCTATTTTGTGAGATTTCATCTTCTTCGTTTACATTCTAAGCTAACACATAACGTTGGAGTGTGTGTTTGCGTGTGTGTGTGTGTGTGTGTGTGTGTGTGTGTGTGTGTGCGCGCGCGCTGGCGCCTGTATGTATTTATTGGTCTTTGTCTCTATAAAACTCCCTTTGTCCCTACCCATTTCATTTGACCTACCTACCTACAGTAGTGCCTATTCAGGTCAGCCACTTGCAACACTGTTGCCATTTATCCCCTAGTGTCCAGTATAGTGACGTCATTGAAGCTAGTAATTTTGAGGCTATAAATACAGACTTGGGTTTTGTAATAGGAATTTTCACAGGTTATAGGTATAAATAGATACTTGGGTTTTTAAACAGGATTGTCACAGAAGTTGAGGCTATAAATAGTTACTAAGTTTATCCATTTTAGTTTAAACCAATGTAACCTAATGTTCAGGGATATATTTAGTCTCCGTTAAATTCTGGGACAATTTCGTAATTTTAGCGTTACTTTTAGTCACATCCATTTTGGCGTTGGTCTTTTCCTTGATTATAGCTATTTATAGCATCATTACAATTATGCAAATGTATGAACACTGCCAACATAATTCAGGTCTAGGTAATGCTTTATATACAAATCTCGGGTTTGTATTTGTATATATCTGTCTCTGTCTCTGTTGTGTTTGGCTCTTTACCATCTTTGTTGCTAAACAGACCCTCTACAATTTTCCCATTATCCCTGGACAGGCCCATCCATTTTCAAGGTTCCCTTGTCCCTAGATAGTCCCAAGTTCAATTCCCGTTGTCCCTAGACATTCCCTAGACAGTCCCACCCAAGTTAAATTTCCCTTTGTCCGTATAGTAGCCCACCCATGTTAAATTTCCTCTTGTCAGTATAGTATGTTTGTGTGATAGATTTATGTCTCTAGAGTAGCGCATATTCAGGTCAGCCACTTGCAACACATCCTCACTACTCCGCTCGATTGAGGTCAGCCACTTGCAACATTATTGCCATTGTTTCCCCAGTGTCCAGTACCGTGACATCACCCTATCCAATTTCCTCTTGTCCCTATACATCCCCATCCATGTTAAATTCCAATCCCTTGTCGCTATCTTAAATTTCCTTTATCCCTAGACAGGCCCACCCATGTTAAATTCCCCTTGTCCGTAGACAGGCCCAATCGCTTGTCGCGATGTCCAGTTTCCATTGTCGCTATACAGTCCCAATCCCATGTCGCTATGTCAAATTCCCCTTGTCCCTAGACAAGCTCACGCATGTTAAATTCTCCTTGTCCCTAGACAGTCCCAATCCATTGTCACTAGTTAAATTTCCCTTGTTGCTATACAGTTCCACGCATCTTAAATTCCCCTTGTCGCCAGTGTATAAACGCCCAAATTTAACATTAAGGCCCCATTGTCGCCATATCGTCCCATTCTACTACTTACCTATCACCGTCTCGAATGACCCTCTCACTCATCCCTCATCGTGCCTTAAGTAGCACATTACACTTCAACTAGAGAGCGTCACTGTTGACGGTCTGCAGCCCTAAGCGTGACGGTGTTTCATGCCAGGCCGCATTGCTTCATCTCTTTCTCTATAGTCTAACTCCAAGTCTCTTCGGGTCGACCCTTCTTTCTTCTCCCATCCGGGTCCGGCGAAATCTCCCCTTATGGGTGCAACCTGTTACGACTCCATAGACAAAATCCGCGTAACAGAGAGAATCAAAACCAACAAGTTTGGTAAAACTTAAAAAATAATTTAATTATCAAATGTATACACGTAAATGCGAGAGAAACCTAAAGTATTATGGAGTGAATCGAAAACAATCCTGAAAAGTGCTATTAAAGTCCAAAAGATTGAAAGATCGGTATAACTTTCAGAACCGGAAATGTACTGATCCGCCAAGAATAGTGACTTTGTCAAAATGGTGTTGTCCAAAACTCCGTTCAGTAATTCTCAATAGTTCCAAACTTGTATTATAAAAAAAAAAATGAGTGCTTTCTATTTCCACTGAACAGTCAAAGCGAATGTTTTTCGTCTCAAATAATATCTAAGCTCAACGTCTAAGCTCAACAGAACACACGTCTGCAGACTTGACGTTGCAACAGGAACACACTAAATAAGAATTACTCCAAAGTAGGAATGAAATCTGATTGCTCAGTTCTCTCTTTATATATACCTTTAAGAGTCTATTATGACTATATGTCGCAATAAACCCCACGTGACAGATCTTATTGCTCAATGTAACATTTCTAAACACCTCTTCTTGTGACCCAGATCATCCAATAGGAGTTAATTTAATTCTTCTAAGATACCACCTGACCGATCTGTCCAATTGGAAAAAGGTCAAATTTCATCAACATATATACAGATAATTTTATTATCAGTAACTGTCAACACATTCGTAAACATCTATCTATAGATCCAATGTAATTTTACGTTCTTTAATATATTAGACAATCGGGATACATGCCCCATCTATTTCCATCTTCTTTTCTTCACAATCTGGACATTCATTGTGCCCTCTCGAATACGGGAACAAAAATAAAAGTCAGACGACGAAAATATAGAAGATTAACAAATGCTGTGGTGTTCTGAAAAACAAGATTTTTGTGAATGATCGCAGTGTCTTCATACGACAATACTAACAATAATATCTATTCAATACTTGAGTCAAACGAGGTCATTAAAATCAGTATGAATCAGTCCAACATGGAAGTTTTAAAAAAATTATTTTTCACACGGATAGTAATTGAGCTTGCTTGGTCTAGGCATAGCATCGTGATTCGGTTATTCACACACACACACACACACACACACACACACACACACACACACACACATAGTGAATCTTCTTGTTGTCCGCAAAGGTTACTATATAATATTAAGCGGATCAGATATAAATTATCCTCCTCTTTAAAATATATATAAGCCATGGAGAAGGTATTAAAAAACCTGCAAATATAATACACCTCTTTCACAAAAAAAGCTTAAGCCGAATTTGCATCAGAAAATTATACTTCCTTTATATAATAGGATACCTTTTTACAAATAAATCATTATTTCTTTTTAAAGACTAAGTTTACAAACATATGCCATACTTTTAAACTGCTGACAAAAATCTCCACCCATGAGGTTCTCCCAACTTTAAAATGGCATTTTTCTTTTCCCAGTATATGGCTATAAGGTGAATTATGACCAGCTTTGAGGTCCATGGGCCATTTACTGAATTACAGAACTGCAAAGACGTTAGTTGCCTTAACATTGACATGCACACTTTGGAATCAAAACGTCATAAACGCATCTGCATATTTCTTTCCAAATGGTTTGTTTCCAATTGTCAGACAGATACTAAAACTGATGATAACGGTACATTTTAGGATTTGATATCTTCAGAGCCAAACACTGGTATATTCCGCGCGAACAACCAGACAAGAACCCCAAATGTAGGCCTCATTTTGGTACCCTTTGACATCCAGAACGGACAAATCAAACTATTTCTTTTAGAAAATGGTCAAGATATGTCTGAATTCACAATTCTTGTCGAGACAGACCATGCATCACCGAAGCCATGGTGCCAGTGCATGCAAATATTACAATGGTTTCATCAATTTAAAAACACTCTTCCACCTACATCGGCCGTATTCACAAAATATAGGTACATCGGGGGAAAACTTAGGAAAATACGCTACAATATTGAGAGATTTGTATTTTCAAGATTTGATGTAACAACATATATTCTTTTTTGTTGCACCAATGCATCTTTCTGGCATTAAGGAATCGGTAATAAAATGTAAAAATTGTAGCTTTCTATATTTAAATATCCAACAATGCACTCAATTTTTTAAAATAAAGTATTAAATATGTTTTTTAAATAAGGTATTAAATATTTAACATACTTCTACATGACAAGGTGGTTGATTATAGAATGAGAAAGACAAGAAAAGAAAGAGAATGGTATGCACAAAATAAGACGGATGACAGGTTGTAGGTAATAATGGATATGTTCCGTGCTGGTTGTAGGTATGAATGGATCTGAAAATGTGAATAGATAAGTCCCAGAAAAAAATGTGATAATTTGTACGATATGGAGTGTCAAAAGTCAAAAGTCAATTTGTTAAATATTTTGCTTCGTATCGATCAGTCATTTCTGTGAAATGTTGTAGACAAACCCTATTCCTTATATAGACTGAGGAATAATGCGGTCATAAAAGTAATGAAACAAACCAAGTATAGCAAAAATGTTGAAAGTTCAAGTTATTGAAATGTTATCGGTCTTATCTAACGATCTATCATTTACGACATCCACATGAAAATGTGCCCAGCTTGTTAAAAATGTTGGTTGTAGATATGCATGGATATGTCCTGTGCTGGTTGTAGGTATGAATGGATATTTTCCGTGCTGGTTGTAGGTATGAACGGATCTCAAAATGTGAATAGATAAGTCCCAGAAAAAAATGTGATAATTTGTACGATATGGAGAGTACAAAAAAGTATATTGGAAATCAAATGAATGTATCGGGTCCAGCTTTGGATATATTCCGTCCAAACATATCACAGGAATGAGGTATTACATTTAACTCGTATATTATACGACTTATCATTTGCAATTAATTTCATAGTATGAAAAAATAAATAAATAAATAAATAAATAAAAAGAATATGACAAAATTAGTAAAGTCAACATTTCTCATTTACGTAACTTTATCCAAATTTAGGCAAATCCCTATAAGTGGTGCCTGTAACAATCTGATACAGAACGAAATTAATTGTAATGTCCAAAACGTCAGTGATTCTTGGAGTAAGTTCGTACAATATATCACAGCCACCAAATGTAACCTTAGGTAACAATTACCAAAATCAGCAATCAAGCTAGTGTGCCGAATTAGTCTGTTTGTTGTTTGTCTTAGTTTGTATTTTTGGTTATAAATATCTTGCATCGTCTTGTAATTAGCTCAGGAATTTGTGAAAGACATTTTATGATCCAAAGTATGGAGTTAACTATCTGGGTAAATATGTGTTTAATAATTCTTCGTCAGTTTGTGTTATTATCTGGTCCTTGAAGTTAATCAACAAGGGGATTTCTTATCTCAGCTCCTAGAGTCCTAAGTGAAGATTCTTGTGCAAAAGAGTAAACCAAAAGTGTAGGTCATGCACTTCAGGCAGACATTTTCATACTTGATGCAGATTTCTGAATCCCAACATTAGTTAGCTCTCTACCTACTCTCTGGGACCCAGTAACACTTTCTTATTACTAAGAGTCCTTGGTTATTTCGTTTGCACGTTGCGTCAAAGAGCAAAAAAAAGGTTCTTACAATAAGCAAGGGATCAAGGGAGTACCACTATGAATCAGTACCATTATGAACTAGACTCTATATCTGAATCAGTGCCACTATGAACTAGACTTTATATCTGAATCAGTACCACTATGAACTAGACTCTATATCTGAATCAGTACCATTATGAACTAGACTCTATATCTGAACCAGTACCATTATGAACTAGACTCTATATCTGAACCAGTACCATTATGAACTAGACTCTATATCTGAACCAGTGCCATTATGAACTAGACTCTATATCTGAACCAGTGCCATTATGAACTAGACTCTATATCTGAACCAGTGCCATTATGAACTAGACTCTATATCTGAACCAGTACCACTATGAACTAGACTCTATATCTGAACCAGTACCATTATGAACTAGACTCTATATCTGAATCAGTACCACTGAATCAGTACCACTATGAACTAGACTCTATATCTGAATCAGTACCATTATGAACTAGACTCTATATCTGAACCAGTACCATTATGAACTAGACTCTATATCTGAATTAGTACCACTATGAACTAGACTCTATATCGGAATCAGTGCCACTATGAACTAGACTCTATATCTGAATCAGTACCACTATGAACTAGACTCTATATCTGAATCAGTACCATTATGAACTAGACTCTATATCTGAATCAGTACCACTATGAACTAGACTCTATATCTGAATCAGTACCACTATGAACTAGACTCTATATCTGAACCAGTACCACTATGAACTAGACTCTATATCTGAATCAGTACCACTATGAACTAGACTCTATATCTGAATCAGTACCACTGAATCAGTACCACTATGAACTAGACTCTATATCTGAACCAGTACCACTATGAACTAGACTCTATATCTGAATCAGTACCACTATGAACTAGACTCTATATCTGAATCAGTACCACTGAATCAATACCACTATGAACTAGACTCTATATCTGAATCAGTGCCACTATGAACTAGACTCTATATCTGAATCAGTACCACTATGAACTAGACTCTATATCTGAATCAGTACCACTGAATCAGTACCACTATGAACTAGACTTTATATCTGAATCAGTACCACTATGAACTAGACTCTATATCTGAACAAGTACCATTATGAACTAGACTCTATATCTGAATCAGTACCATTATGAACTAGACTCTATATCTGAACCAGTACCATTATGAACTAGACTCTATATCTGAATCAGTACCATTATGAAATAGACTCTATATCTGAACCAGTACCATTATGAACTAGACTCTATATCTGAATCAGTACCATTATGAACTAGACTCTATATCTGAATCAGTACCACTGAATCAGTACCACTATGAACTAGACTCTATATCTGAATCAGTACCACTATGCCGATTCAAGAAGAAGAAGAAGAGAAGACCACTATGATATTTATATAGAGAAAGCAAGCAACATTTAGCTAGTAAGTTAAAATATTACCTATTATAGACCGAATCCGTTTGAGAAAAGTCAAATTGATGTACAGGATATCCAATAATAGTGCTCCTGAATATTTACAATCACTATTCCAGTATAGGCTACCTGGCAATACTCCCAACCTGCGATCCATGCCTACCAAACAGTATAAAATTCCCAAACCAAATAAGGAATTATTTTTAAAAAAGTTTCCAATACTCTGGAACTTTGCTCTGGAATAGTATTCCAGTTACGATTAGAAAAGCCCACTCTATTTCCTTCTTCCAAGCCCAATATATCCAGTGGCTTCAGAAATGCAGATAATATAAATAAATTCCTTTGTATGAGGGCCTCAAGGTAGATTAGTTCTTAGCTAATTGTGTTACCCTCTTTAAATAAAGTCATTATTATTATTATTATTATTATTATTATTATTATTATTATTATTATTATTATTATTTCGACATCTGGACCTCTTTATAGATATTTAGTTTCCTACTCGCGAAAAAGTACTCCAATTTCAAAGAGCACATAAATTTGTCACCATGGTGACACCGTTAGCATTCGGCAATTTTATAATTTATAGCAGAGAGAGAGAGAGAGAGACAGAGAGAGACAGAGAGACAGAGAGATAACAATGTTAGATTTTCTTGATATTAAGATGTTCAGCAGAATGAGTTAGAAAAAGAACTCACGTGACATTAGGTAGAGTCCTACACACATTAAAATAATCAAAACATTAAACTAAGTAACACGTCATCTATTACCTTAGAACGAGTATTTAGAAGACTGAGAGAGCTTGCTTTTCTTAGTTTTAAAGGCACTTTACACCATTAAAAGATATTTGGTTATATCATGCTGTCCAATCCGCGAGACAGACGCTCTGCCAATTGAGCTTTAGAGATATAGTGGGATGACAGAGCCTTTTTCTGGATCGCAAATTGTATGTATGTATGTATGTATGTATGTATGTATGTATGTATGTATGTATGTATGTATGTATGTATGTATGTATGTATGCATGTATGTGTGTGTGCGTGCGTGCGTGCGTGTGTGTGTATGTATGTATGTATGTATGTATTGTTACGAGTCTATGCTCTTAAAATAAGTAACAGAAAAGTGTGAAAAGCAACAAGCTTTGTAAAATTCAACAAATAATTTATTTCCCTAGAATACAAAGTGAAAATGAGCAAAAAAAGAACTTATGGTATTGCAAATTAAATCCCAAAATAATCCAAGAATGACAGACACTAGTCCTAGTAATTTAAAGCCCTGAGTAATATTCAGTAGAAGTCCAGAATAAATCCATAAACTGAAGGCGATGATGTGTTTGTGGAAGCTTATAGAGTGTTGATGTGTCAACAGTCTTTTTCTGAATCACAGTAATATAATTCCAGGTTTGAATTCACCATAAGTTCCAGTAAATGTCTCTATCCAAGAATTTTATCAGAGCACTTATGTATTTCCCGAGAAAATAAGCACTTGAATTCAGTAATTTAAAGAAATAAAATTCAACCCAACTGGATACAATATATAATACAACTTCAAAGTGCTAGATCTTAAAGCAAGACTGAAAAAAACCTCTGTTACAAGATTATATAGCTCTCTACTTGACCTCAGGTCACAATTTGCATTTTCTACAAACAGCTAGTACCTAATGGAAAATAACCTTCCAGAATGATCCATGTTTGCAAAATAAAAACCATAACCTGGATCATGTAAAATACACTAAGGAAATTCCAAAACCTAGATCTAGGCCCAAAATAAACATATTTACTCTATTGATAATAATACTGATTTTAAACCCATAAACAAAGAGAATAATTTAGCTATGTATTATTTCTTTTTACACAAAATAAAATTTAAAAAAATCAAATCAGGTCAAGCAGAAATGAATTCAATTTCGGACAAGGTCAAGTCCAACATACAATGTTACATTAAAATAGCAAGTAATGAAATAAAAAAATTAAAATAAAACTAACAAACAAAGCAAATTAAATATACATAACAGTATGTATGTATGTATGTATGTATGTATGTATGTATGTATGTATGTATGTTTTATGTAAACTAAATATATATGACATGATATGATACTCAAAGTATCAAACAGGTTTGAGAGTTATACTTCGTTCAAGACAGGAAACGGATTTATAAAAATAGTAACGGCATTTAACAAAATATCTCACACTCCAGAACCCTGAACCCACTCTGCCAGGCGCTCATTGAAAACAACCGATGGATAAAAGTCCAATGCACCGACTTGAGGTCTCACACACACTCACAAACAGACAGACACACACTCATACGCACCAATATGTTTATGTTAAAGCATCAAATATAAAGATATGAATACCAGTATGCGACATGCGGCAATTACTTTTAATCTTCCTGAAACAATAACGACAAGGAGGCAACTGACTCATAAATGATAATTTGATTACGTCGCGTACTTTCAGATGCATGTCTCACAACCCACTTAAGTTCCTTAACATTACAAATTAAAATATGCAGTGCATATTTATCAATACATATCAAATTTCTTGAAAAGTTTCTTTCAGACAATTTTTTTTAAATTAACTCAGACATTAAAAGCATTAACAAGACATGCACAATCATGGAGCCACTATGCAGTCTTCAGCAATGCATAGTGATTTGATTCAGATAAGAATGCGACAGTATCCTATTTAAATACCAAAGATGCATACATATTATAATCATCAAAATTATCTTCTGTTGGAAAAAACATTTCATACAGATTGTATACAACGAGATTGCATAATGAATCTAAAGGGATTGTGTGCCCGTTGTATGAATCTATCTTTAGCTTGAACGTATTACAACACATGACAATTACTGTCCAAGACCTAACAGTGTGTGTGTGTGTGTGTGTGTGTGTGTGTGTGTGTGTGTGTGTGTGTGTGTGTGTGTGTGTGTGTGTGTGTGTGTGTGTGTGTTCAATCGACGGTAACCTAGTGCAAACAATGACTACTACAGCATATTGACACTGGAAGTTTAAACTGCCTTTTTAAAATCAGAGAGACAGAGTGAGTTTTGCAGTTTAAACTGCCTTTTTAGAATCAGAGAGACAGAGTGAGTTTTGCAGTTTAAACTTCCTTTTTACAATAAGACAGAGTGAGTTTTGCAGTTTAAATGGTGCTTGATCCAGCTTTGGAGTGCTTGTTTTTCTCTTATAGCAAACTTCTATCTATTGCACAGACCAAACTATCTACTAACAAAATCACGACACCAAGCTACAGATCCCCAGTCTTTGATCAAATATTGTTATTACAGGCACTTCAGAAAGAACAACATAGAAATGTCAAGATGAACATTCCTTGCATTCCATGTTACGTTCTAAAGAAAATGAATGACATTAGGCGCGGGTTCACAAAGTTCGCTTGGTAACTTCTCGAAGAAGAGTCAAAAGACTGTTTGCACTTTTTTGATGAATTTTGTGGTTCTGAATATTCCAGCAACGAAGACTTTCCACTATGAATTATTAGCCTCTAATCATTCAATTAGATATTTATTAATTTTGAATGTTTTCGTCTGAGATAAATCCAAAGGTAAAGTTCGGGGTTATAGTGTTTTGCATGAAATTTGCACTTCATTATTCTTAAAATACAAAAGACCAGTTTTTGTTTCCTTTATTATCGGCATATGTTTTATTATTCTGGCGGATAATGCGTTAAACAGGAGTTTCTGGTTCATGTTGTTACATTGGACCAAGGTGTGGTAGTTCAAAGATAGAAGTATTTATTAATTCTCTTCCAGATGACAATATGATTATGTCAGCGTTGTGGTTATAATTATTGTATAGCATGTAATGCAAGACTAGGTCTTGTGTAAAAAATACAGTTGAAACCTTGAAAACAGCGGCAGCTAGGTGAGTTTCGACGCACAATAGGAGGAATTTAAATAAAGAAATAAACGACATCAAGAATCCCCTAACCTATCAACAAATGTTCAGTATTAAGAACTGATAAACTTAGTCTAGTACTTTTATTCATGAAAGTGACAAAGCTTACATTAAATCTGTAAAAATAAAAAAAATGAAGATGCTGTTATGTTTTCTTCAAATATTCAGAAACTGTAAATAAATTATAAAAAGAAACACGAAATCAAGGCCATTTTTATGGTTTGCAAAACAACGAGCTTAATCTGGTCTCTTCTTGCCCAGGGCGGTCTCTCATCACTAGAATTATTATGTGTGGGATAAGTTCTGTCACGATGCCTAGTTTCATTTCAATGTCATAAAGGTATCACGGATGCAAGATGAATAACCGAGTTTATATTTTATATGTGTATGTAATTTGAATCTTTTTAAGTAGCTTTAACAATTTTAGTCATATCGCTACGATGTCTGCAATGTGGAAGTTTTATTGTGATGTCTGTCACTGGGGCATCATGTTCCACCCAGTGACATTATCCTGACACCAGGCCGACCAGTACTAACACTAATCTCTTAATGCTGAGCGCCAAGCGATGCAGCTGCTAGTACCATTTTTATAGTTCTTTGGTATGACTCGGTCGGGGTTCGATCCCAGGACCTCCAGTATCCTATCCGAACGCTCTAACCACTTATTTGAAGACAGTTATAATTGCATCTATTCATGCGTCTTCACAACAGATTCACTCGAATATCATTCTTGTTGTATATTTGCATCATCGTATGGTATTGCGCTAGTCGAAGTGTTGTCCGTCATAAACATTATAACATCAGTTTTGAGTATCAGCCCAGGATTACATTCATAAAATTGAAGTTTTAGATGGAAGTCTACTAACCGGCTGCTTTGGAAGAGCTCAGGTATTAAATATGATTGTTTTTAGACTGGTAACCATATTAGGGCTTCGCCCGATTTTGTATTCAACAAATGTTAATTTAATGACTAACTACAAAACTATCTCAAAAGAACCGATCATATTTACCTACTCTTAATATTACTGTATCAGTAATTCTTAAGAGGATATTTCAACAATTTTAACAAATACTAGATCAATTAGACTGAAGTACAGGCAACAAAATGTGGTTTACTCGAATTTTACAAGAAAATAAGTGTTGCATAGCATACATGGGTAAGCAGCCAAAGCCTCATGGAATAGACATCAAGCATAAAAATACAGACGAAAGGGCTGTGTTTGATATTCGGTATAGGTGAAAATTACGTCTAGATAAGAGCTTGACAGTTATGTATTTCCACATTCACTGGACCATTTACACATATTCATGTTTCTGCACTTAAAATAAGGACGTGTATCTACACACAAAACGGTAACATATGTTTACATAATTAACTATGACCTAAAATATTTAAGCTTATACGCATACAACATAACTGAATATATAGTTAAATATTGAAATTAAATAAATCATTGAACAAATCGATACTTTATATGACAGTACCAAGAGAAGTGAGAAGAAAAGAAAATTGCAGACAGCTTCAGTATGTCTACAAACTGGAAAAGAATCAGAAATGCATCACAACGGAAAGACACAGAGATTTGTTTTGAAAGCCTTTGATTTATGTGAAGTTTCCAATGACAATGAACAGTACTTAAGAAAGATCTCTATTCAAAAATATACTGTAATTAGGTTCAGTGACAGCTCAGTCACACTTAACGATGGGACTTGTGACATGATCGTTTGTAAAGGAATAACAAGCTGAACCTAGATTTTACCTCAACCCCAGACATCATAACATTCTCAACGGAGGCTGCTTTAAAAATGGAAACACACTTTAAAACAGTTTACAAAATTTTGAGTAGGAAAATAGTAAATAAACGAGACAGGATAGAGTGTCTGAAACTCTTTATCGGTCATTCATGCAAAGATTTTCCTAACTGCATTAAAAGTGTAAAAGAAAAAGTCATACGAAAGTAAAACTAATGATAATAGATATTTATTGTATGATGAGAAATCTATGTTAAACATACCAAGTGACCATATAGACAGTAATTTGTATGTATTAGGATTCAATGACACATAAGCACATTAATGTCTTATGTTAAGCTCTAAAGAATGTAAATAAAACGTATTTATAAAGACATTACGAAGTTAAACCACTCCAAACATTAAGTACCTGGACGATAAACGATAAAAGGTAATAATATTAACATTATGCTAAAGCCATAAAAAATTCAAAGATAAAGGTAATTCATATCAAATCCTTCTGATTTAGGAGATCATGTAGACAGACGCTTGAAATATGGGAAACTTTATAAATGAATTTAACATATCTGTAACTGTAAGACGATTGGGAAGGAGGATAGAACAGTATTGACGTATATACTCTGCAAAACAGATGCTCAGCCGTGGCGGAGCGCACCGCTACTGAAAGAAAATACTAGTATATAAAATAATGTATATTAAACATATTTTGATAACTGAAGTGGAAAGAAAAAATAGATCAATTTTAGTCATATTTCAGTATGGTGAAACTTTTGAAATACAATATTGGACTCAACGATTTTCAAGCCGGCCGTCATCGCAGGAACGAAAAAGAGAAAATAGTCTCCTGCAAAAATGCTTGAGTTTGCTCAACTAAACAACAAATTTATAAAAGACACAAATAGATAATGCAGATGATTCAACAGAGATAATGCCTACAGACGGCTCTGGGGTAAAATTCGAAAACAATCAACATCAATTGAGTTTTTTAGATGTTGTTTTTTATGATTTTGAAAGTATTATTGCATTACAAGTACTCACTTGTAGTCAGCAATGGTGATATATCTTGGACAATCAAATCCAACCATATATATA
>JAECUM010049792.1:0-39135 GCA_016617855.1 Megalonaias nervosa | reverse complement strand
TACTTGGATATCTCTTTCAATATACTAGTACTCCATTAATTTATTCAGATCAGAGTGCTATTATTATAATTTAACTCATTCATTTTCTTCTTAACTTTGTAATGGCCGTAAAATCTAATTTGAATAAAATTTTGAAGAATGAGCAAGACAGAATGAACTCTATTACAAGACTCAAAAGTTCTCTCAATTAAAGTCCTGTGAAACTATAATTTCACTTTTGACTTGAACTGCTGAGTGCCAAATTCAAGCATAACAAGCTGGAAAATTCCAGACGTAAAAATTGACCCTTGACCAGATTGGGCAGATTTCGGAAGGCCAAATTGAGTAAAAAAAATTTAGCAAAGCTTTTACTATGGTTTTGGTTTTAATATTCCTCAAAGGAATTGCCTCTGGGAACCTTGTTGACGCAAACATAATGGTCAACAAATATTGGTTGCCTGACTTGGTCTTAGGTAAGGGACCAACACAATCTACCATAATTCTGCTAAATGGTTTGTCAAATGCAGGACTAGGTTGCAGATGAGCCTTAGGTATCTTCTGATTGGGTTTTCCTACCATTTGACAAGTATGACAAGATCTACAGTATTTACAAACATCACTTTTGATTTTTGGCCAATAAAAGTGAGTCAAGATCTTGTGATAAGTCTTATTAATCCCTAACTGACCAACCAGAGGAGTACCATGGGCCAGACTAAGTATTTCCGGTCTGTAAGATTTTGGAACTACAATCTGATAGTTCACTGACCACTCATCATTAGTATGTACCTCGGGAGGTCTCCATTTTCTCATAAGAATTCCATTTTTAATGAAATAACAGACAGGTACTTCAGTGGCTTCAGTTTCACTAATAGCCCTCTGAAACAAACAGGAGATCTCAGGATCTTTTTCCCGTTCGACGACAAGTGATTGGCGTTTATCACCCTGATTAGATGAAAGAGAATGAGTATTTAAAAGAGGATCACTGTGATCAATACCTTTATTATTGATCCAAATTAGAAGTGAAAGTGACCTCATCAAAAGACTGACAAATACATGTGTCAGCTAAAGGAATACTTTCCTTATCAAAATCATTCTCAAGAGCTTTCTTTGCCATAGCTCTAGTAACTGTATAAGCTGGGTATAAATCAGGGAATTCTTTTTCAATAGGATCAACTTTCTGATCCAAAGAAGGCTTGTCAGTTACAAATGGATTAACCACAACCATGTCTCCAGCTAGGTCATTGCCTAATAACAAATGAATGCCCTCAATGGGTAAGGTATGCACCATACCGACTGTCACAGGTCCTGAAACTAAGTCTGATGACAAATTTATTGAATGGAGAGGAAGATTAACACAGCCGCACTCTACTCCCTGAATGAGAACAATCTCATTAGAACAGGACTTCTCAGAAAAAGGCAAAGTACCTGATAATAAAAGACTCTGAGAAGCTCCTGTGTCCCTTAACATTTTAATAGGGATAGGATTGGCCAAATCACCCAAGAGTGATGTAGACCCTTCGACATCAATAGTTCATAATTCTCCATAATAAAATCAGACTGGAGTTTATGAGACCCAACAAATGTATTACTTTCTATACATGACCGTGACCTTGACCTCTTAGAAATAAGAGCATTTGGGATAGGTCTATCTTGATTCTGATGCCTATATTTCAATTTGAAGCAATCAGAAATGACGTGTCCTTTTTTCTTGCAATAGGTGCACGTAGGAAGAGACAAGGATTTTAAGTCAAGTTTATCAGAAGCTTGATTTTTAGAAGTTGTGCCACATTGAGTTTTAGAAGGAGTCGTATTAGGCTGAAATACCTTTCTACCAGTAGACTGCTGAGTGAAAGATTTGCTTACAACTGGAACTTTATGAGTTAGGGAATACTCATCAGCAACAAGAGCAGCATTTTCCAAAGTTTTGATCTTATACTCATCGAGATGAGTCTTAATGTCATTAGGAACACAGTTCTTGAACTCTTCAAGTAACACAAGTTGTTTGATATTTTCATAATCATGTTCAACTTTCTTGGCTAAGCACCATCTCTCAAATAACTGCTCTTTTCTCTTGCAAATTCAACATAAGTTTGTCTAGCTTCTTTTTTTATAGTGTCTGAATTTTTGCTGATAAGCCTCAGGGTCCAACTTGTAACCCTTTAAGATGCATTCCTTAACCAAATTACTGTACTGACAGGTATGCATAGATTTTTCGACCTTTGCCAAAAAGTACACACTGTAAATAATTGAGTCCAAAACTCCCTTGGCCATTTCAAACTGTCAGCAACTTTTTCAAAATAAAAAAAAAAAAAATATTGGTCTTCTTCCTTTTCACTAAAAGGGGGAACTAGCCTAATATTCTTTGTAATGTCAAAACTTAAATTTGTATGTGAAGTGGGATCGTGCTTTTCTCTTGCCAGCTCCATTTCTTTCATTTTAATTTGAAATTCCTTTTCATCCTTCTCTTTCTGCATCTGTACGTGCATTTGTTCTTTTTGTAATTGTATTTGTTCTTTTTGTAACTCCAAATTGCATTTGTTTTTCTTTCTCCCTCTCCTGTCTCTCTCTCTCCTCTTTTTCAAATAACGTTTTTCTTTCTCTTTTTCCTGTGTCTCTCTCTCCTCTTTCTCAAATTGTAATTGCAATTGCTTCTCTTGTAATTGCAACTGCAATTGTTTCTCTTTCCCTCTTTCCTCTTTCTGAAGCTCGAGCTTCCTTAACTCCAATTCCATCTTGTATTTCATTTTTAATTCCATTACTTTTATGTCAGAGTCTGATACAGACTTACTGACCGAAGCCAAAACGCTTTTATCAAAAACATTCTTTCTCTACCAAATACTGAATCAAAATGTTTTTATTTTCTTGTTTAGTTAAGAAAGATTTTGCTTCAGAAAGATTGTATTTACTGGCAAGTTCAAGCAACTCATCTTTTTTCAGACTATACAACTGCTCCTGAGTAGGACTAGAAAGAAAAGTCTCGACTTTCAATGCCATTGTGAATGAAAGCCTGTTGTTTTCACTATAGATTTCAAACAAAATGTAAAATAGTACTTGGTATTTAAAAACTAGGGGAATTTAAATTTTAAAAAAAAACAAAACAATTTTCTGAAATATTTTAGCCAAAATTCATATATCCAAGGACGAGCAACCCAATTTTCTCTTGATACATGTAGGCTCGTTCAAAAGAAACAAAAGAAATGAGTGAAGCCAACAAGCTTCGTGAATTTTCACAAAATTATTTATTTCCCTAGAAAACAATGTAAAAATAGGAAATAGGACTTGCAGTTTGTGAATATAATCCAAAAATTAATCCTAGAACTGAAAAATATAAGTCCTATCACTAAACAGTTCTAACTGAATCCAGGTTCGAATCTCAATGAAATTCCAATATGGAAGGCGATGACATCAGATGAGGTCGTTGTACTGATGGCAACAGATCCTCCTTGAATAACAATTTATAATGTTCTGGTTTAGAATTCCAGAATAAATCTCCACTGAATGTCTTTCTCCCAGAACTTTTATAAAAAAGAGCACTTGTGTAGTTTTCTAGAGAATAAATTATTAAATTCCAAAAAATAGATGAACTTCAAAACAATCTAGCATCAACTATAGAAAAAACACCTTGAGCTCTGATGTGTAGGCATACGACTGAATACATCTACTACCAAACGGTTGTTTTAAGCCGCAATTTTAGATCACATGGTGGCTCACATGACGGGTTACGTCACCAATAATTTGAACAGCGCAGTAAAACAAAATGCCAATTATCACGTAGGCAAGAAAAGCCCTATCTAAGAATCAGATTCCCACACTGGAAATAAAAAAAAAAGAAAGGCTGTTTACAATTTAGCTAACACGTGGACCGAACATGACCTTGGTAATAGCCAATCGTTTTCACTCGATGTTTACAAAAACTATGAACCAAGGTGAGCTAAAAATAGTGCTTAAGTAACCGATACATTCTAATCAGGTCAAGTTAATTTTCCGAAAAGAGACTTAAATCCAATGAAAATTATCATTACAATAAAATGTAACGAAACAAAAATAAAATAAAAAAGAATTAAAAAGTAACACACAATTAAATTACATATACGTAACAATATATATATATATATATATATATATATATATATATATATATATATATATATATATATATATATATATATATATGCAATAAACTGACGACGAACAGTTCAAAACTAGTATCTAACTAGCCTGAGCGCTTTTGACTGTTAATGAGTCTTTTTCAAAGGCATATATAAAACATAGACAAAACAAACAAATAAAACAAAAACCGTTGTGTTTGCAAAACTCTACATGGCTGTTTCTACAGGAATTAAACTTTTAAATGTATTATGTCTCAACCAGCCTATATCAACTTGTTGAGGATACTAGAAAATATTTGTATTAACCTAGAAATCGATGAGCCATGGCGACATCTATTACTTTGTGTGTATTTATGTAAGCGCAAATTATATCCTGGATATTTCATTCTTATAGTAGTAATTGAAGGCTACTAAGAAAATTTAGAAAAGTTTTGAAAAGAAAATGTGTCGGCTGCAAAGGATAATTCCACTTGTGCAGGGCTGTCTTTTTCTAGTCTTCTTGGTTTAAACCGCTTGGTGGAATTAACGTCATGGTAAGTTTCTATAGTTTAATTTCGACTTCGCAAAGGTTTATCTAGCGGAGTAAGGATAGTATCTAGTTTGGATGCGAACTTCAGTGGTTTATTTTAGAAGGTCACGGGCTTGCAATTAAACATAACATATATTTTATTACAAATGCAGACTAGTATTGTTGTACAATTAAAATAACATGTTGTAAATAAATTGTTTTATGAGGAAGCCCATTGACACCAAAAAACTCTTTGTATCTCGGTGTGTTGAAAATTGAATTTAAGCATGTGATAATTGAACTACAAACCTTGAAATTTCACATCTGTTCTGAAATTCAACTTATTATGATAAAATTCTACTGTTCATTTGAAAATTCAGCTTATTAGAGTTGAAATTTTAAGATAATGTAACTGAATTTTCAACACAGTTGAATTTCAATATATCAAAATAAATTCTAGGAACAAATTAATTTTTCACAATACTTAATTGAAATTCAACAGATAAAAAAAATATTTAACCCCAAATAAGCTTAGGTAGTTTAACGAACATACACTATGCACTTCAGTCATTGGTGGCTACTACTCATCATCATCTTCTAATTGTCGTCATTTGAGCAGTCATACAAAGGAATATCGTCTTCAGTTTCAAGACTGGCATTCTTCTTCTTGCAAACAAAATGAACATTTTCCGAGTCAAGTATCATTCTTTGAAAGTTTATTACTTCGAATTCATTGTTTTCCAGCAACGTTTGCATGCGCTGAATACCCATACCTGGATTGTGCTTGCTATCTGAGATCTCTGATAAACTGGAAGGGAGACAACTGTAAAGACTATAAACGTAACTTCCGGCTGCTTCCATGCTCCCTGCATTTTCGTTTGGCTTGCAACTTACACCTACTTCAATTAGTGAGAATAGCCCATTGTTCTTTAACACGCGCCGAACCTCGCTCAGAGCCATCTGTGGATTGGGTAAATCATGCAATACGCCATACATCAACACCCAATCAAAACAAGCATTCCAAGTTTCCGGAAGTTTCTGAGCATTCATTTCTTCTAGTGTAACATTAATAACACCTTTATCTCGAACTAAGTGGTTGGCTTTCTCGATCGCATATGATGAATTTTCTACGCCAATGAAGCTGGAATGTGGGAATTTCTGCGCCAGAGTAGTTACCAGTTCACCCGTACCGCAACCAATATCAATTACCCAACAGCCTTCTTCTGTATAATAGAAAAATAATATGTTTATTCATATTTTAACCAAAAGAGAATGATAAGCTGACTTACTATTTAACTAGATGTATGAACTCATACATACATACATACATACATAATACATATATGGGGCAAATACTATGAAAGAAAGACGGACAAAAATGAATTACCATATTACAACGATGAAACATAAATACATACTACCATCGAGTGGATATTTACAAGATTGCAATGAAACATACATACATGTGAAACTGACTTTCTGGGAAAATCACTACCATATTTGTGCTATTACCGGTCACACAAATTTACAAGTTTATTCACATGCTTACACAACTACAAATCTTTGGTCGGAATATATTTTGTCAGAACGACTGTTTATCGCGACGTACCTGGCCAGAAATTATTCAACTGAACTGCACTCCTTGTTCATTTCAGATTTCTCCCATAGTATTTTCAGATGTCTGAAAGCTTACTGTCTACGGTAACATGCGTAGATATCTCAAGCCCCATCTGGACCTAATTTCCACAATTACTGTAAACTGTTTCTTTTGATATATGACTGTGTAGTTGGATTTTCTGAACTACATCCATTCTTTCTTACAATTTTTCATATAGGCATTTGTCGCAGCTGATAAATGAAGCTGATCCTTAGTTCTGTGTTGTCAATCAAATCTCTCTCTATGATTCACTTTATTGTTCTCTTTCTTTCTCACAGTATTTAAATTCAGACACATTGGTTGTAAACTGTCATTCAGTGAGAGGTAGTGCTGTTCTACGTTTTCTAATCAACAAAAGAGACAGTGGTTTACATTAACAATTAAATCTTACGCAGATATAACCGGAGCTGAATTAAACTTGTTATCAGGATAATTTATGCTACAATACTCAATCTGAATCAGTAGTATATATGCAAGATTTTTTAAATAGGTATTGACGGGCGTGTCTACTTACTCACTTATATGGACTGATGCATCGATAGACAGTCAGCCAAAGAAAACGGAACTGGAAAGTAATCATCATCCCAAACAAGTGTAAGTATAACAGAGCAAACCTTAATTACTCTCAACACCTCTTGCAAGTCATGAAATATAGTGTGCCATTTTCCCGTGTCAAACTTACTCAGATGTGGCAGAAGTTCATCAACCTGGGGAAGGACATCTCTTTCACAAATCATGGGCACAGTCTGACGCTGTACATCCGACAACCAGTCAAATAATTCAGGATATTGCGAATAAGAAAAGCCTGAAAAATGATTGAGTTTCTAAGATTTGTTTCAAGTTTAAATATCTGGAATCAAAACAAAACAGTGGCATGCTACTGTCAACGCTTAATATCAGACCTGTTATTCGAATATTTAATGTTTTGAAAAATAATCTTGCAAATAGGACTCGTCTCCGAATTATGACACTTCACCAACATTAATACAATCTATTATAGTCGAGTCTGTATAAAATTATTAAGCTTTGCGACACATTCATATTGTCTAAAGCGGAGAACTTGGTTCCTTCTCCCACTGGTTGGCTGGTGAGAATATATTTGTCCGTTGGTCTGCAATATCATGCTTTGCTTTCAAAATGTTTTTATACAACAGTTCATCAACGAATGCTTTATATTCAAACACAATGCAGACATGTAACTAAGAACATCAGATTTTTATTATAATCTGGTCAGTATTGTCAACTCAGTCTATTATTACAGTCTTGTCAGGTGGTCGTGTATCACAGTCTTGTCAGCATTGTCAACACAGCCTATGGTCATAGTCTTATCAGTCAGTCGTGTGTCACTCTTGTCAGTACTGTCAACACACTTTATTATCATAGTCTTGTCAGTAAGTCGTATATTGCAGTCTTGTCACTACTGTCAACACAGTCTATTATCACAGTCTTATCAGTCAGTTATGTATCAGTCCTGTCAGTATTGTCAACACAGTTTATTATTACAGTCTTGTCAGTCAAATGGTGTATTACACTTTTGTCAGTATTGTCGACCTCCCACATCCGTGGCTGAAGCTCTAACCATTTTGGCTAAAGGAGTGGTCTGTTAGTATTTGTCAAAACAATATTGTGAAACAGTCTTGTCAGTATTGTCATCATACATTTTACATATGCTATTTAGATCACTTTGCTCTCGTGCACAAAGTAAAGCCCTTACTATTGTACCAAAGCAGAATTCACCTATAATCATAGAAAGACCATATTCTATTCAGATCTGCATGTACAAAGTAAAAGTAAGAAGCACAAAAAAACAAAACAAAAAAAAAAAACAACAAATAACAAACAACTATCAGTGACTGCTCAGGTATGATTGCGGATATAAAAACAATTGTCGTTACCACTGAATACAGAAAATACATGCAAATACTGCAATCAAACAGTAATCAAGAAAATGTCTTACCATTGGGCCCATCTGCCCCCATGCACTGTTTAACTTGCTCCTGTCGTTTGGCTAGAATTGGCACAGCAGACGACAGTTTGGCGGCTGTTGTTACAGTTGACATATTGACCTCAGGAATATAGTATCGTTCTTCATCGCCACTGACATCTGATCCATTATCTGGCACATGCACCATAACAATTTCTGCTGCTACCATACAACATAGCCACTCTCGAACGTACCTTGGGGAAAGAAAAATATACTAGTTTTCTATTCTGTTATAGATGGATGCTCACATAAGAGAGTTATTTGAAAACGATGTAATGTAAAATTTTGCCCGTATATAAAAGCAGAAGTTTATAATACCAGTTAATTTTTAGAAGCTGTCTATGAAGGTCATCAGTACATTTACCACAGAAAATCTGTATAGTGTAGGAAACACATTCTTTATTAAAATGATCAATTGCAATACGCATACAACTATTCCAAATGCTTCTTGCTTTATTTACTCGAAACTCAAGGTCAATCTGGCAGCGGACATGCCAGTGCGAATCCGTAAATTTTGTTAATGAAACTTTCCATTTCCAGAATACAGTGAAACGGTCACATTTGTAATGTCATCAAGACTTATAACGGTTAAATCACTGATGCATTATTACGTTGTTAATCATAAATCATGTTTCCGCCTTCGCTATTGGACAAAACTTAATTACACAAAATAAGGTCAAAATTTCGAGCGACTAGTCTTCTGCTTGAATCAAAACAATGATGAACTTCATTTGAATACATTCAACATGAATTAATTTTGTTTGTACTTTAAGATTTTTCTTGTTATTTAAGCAGAAGATGAATATCTATATTTTGTCTATATTTTCATTTCACTATCAATATAAAATCTTTAATGTATTCATTTGTTAAATGATGTAGTTTCTTTATATATGAAAATTACATTCCGGTAGAGTTATGCAATGAGATTTTGAATGAAAGATGTTAAGATAACTGTGTGTCGGGATAATGGATACGAACTATAATAATAATAATAATAATAATACAATAAAATTTTACAAAATGAAATTACTTGGGTAGATATTAGCACAAAATTTTGTGTCGTGTGCAAAATTGATGACTGGCTGTAATTTTGACAAAGCTGCAGCAGGAAGGTTAGATTTTATTTTCACTGAGGCCAAATTCCCCCTGAATGTTAAATTGTAGTAACCAGTATCGTTCCTTACATGTGAGTTCTATGTCTGTCCACCCTAGGGTAGTTTAAATCGATAACATCTCGAATGACTCGAATGAATGTCCTTTCCAGTTGTAGTAATTGGCGACTTTCACCTTGATTTTCTTGTGAATGTGACTTTTGTGATTATTCACTCACCAAAATATTGAATGGAATCGATATTGCATGTCAGAAGATTGATTGTATTATTGGCACGACATCCTAACTTCTGACTGATCGTGTAGTTAACTCCTGTTGTCGAACTTCTGAAAGATTTTGTTTCGGAAATACGTTTACACATTAGGCAACGCTTGTTGTTGCTAAGGTATGTGCGTGACTCTGTGGTCTTGTTCACAGTTACCATGGCACGTACCAGATGGTCCTTAAGGTCTTTAGATCTTCAGTACACAACCATAGGAACTTCTTGAAATGTTGATGCAACTGATATAGGGGTTGGGAGAGTACTGACTCAAGAAGACAAAAATGGTGTAGATCATTCAGTGCTTTATTTGTCTAAATAATGTAAAAAAGCAGCAGAAAAATTATTACACGATCGAGAAGGAATGCATTGGTTTTACAACATTTTGAAGTGTATGTTAGTTTAGTTCCTTCTCGAATTATTATATTCAATGATCACAGCCCCCTTACTTTCCATTAACAAAATGAAAAACACAATCGGACATTGTTGGGGTAAAGTTTGATGCTGCAGGAATACAACATGACATTAGGCACATCAAAGGGAAAGAAAATTTAACTTCAGATGCATTATCTCACATGTGTAGAAGTACTATATCGCTTTAGTTTGTATATATTTTGTGTAATTAAGTTTAGTGTCATTCATCATGACATCTTCCAATGTTATTTTAATTATCATTATTTGTATATCTGACTAATATGTAAAAGAAAGCTTCATTGTATTAACCTTACTTTTTCTTTATGAGGGGACGAGTTTATGAACATCTATATTATTTTCTTATTTTTTTGTCCCTGATTGAGTGTTGTGCCTATCTGGCTTTTGTCATCATTTTAAGAGGAAAACAAAATGTTTACTTCAATTTATGTTCAAGATCTGACCACTCTTTACCAGTCAGTAAAGTTTTTCCATTAGCAATGAACAGTTTCGCAAACCATTCTGTTGCGTGATAGGTCAGGTGACAATTTGTACGTAAATACAGGTTTTGTACACAAAGTCTTTATTCCTATCTGAAAATAAATATTTTAAGTTGTGTTCCAATATAATGTGAGAGGGATTATTCATTAAAATTAAATTTTAGATTGACAAAGTACTCATTAACATTTTAGTCTAAAAGTACCATTTCGGGATTATAAAGCAGTCATTCAAAGACATTTTGGATTGTAATTGACTAACACATTCAAGAGTTTTGTAATTCATTCCAAACATTCAATATATTTTGAACTTGTGATATTTGTAATTCATCTTAATTTTTAGACTGTACCTTAGAGAAATAAATTATTTCTTGTTTTTACTTAAATTGTTGGTTTCACTTCCTTTCTGTTTCAGAGACTAAATACTGGTGTAGTAACACGATTCTGCTCTAATTTGCCAGAATATATATCATCTTGGACTAAGAATACTTGATCCCAAGGGGCTAATAAAAGCTATAAATATTATAACATTTCCTGAAGCCATTTTAAGATTTATGAAAGCTTTCAATTTTTTTCACAAGAAAAAAGCCCCGAATAATCGGAAATGTTGAGATATCGTACTGTCATAATCACACACTATATGCATTTAAGGTAACTCTATTGTATTGCGATTATCAAGGTTCATGTTTCAACTAAGGTTTCAAGTCTTATAAAAATGCTTCAGTTTTCATTGCGGGTGTGGGAGTGGCCTTTTCATCTTTTCTAAATATTCCTGTCGTTATTGAAATAAATCAAGTTTTAAACAGAAGATGTTTGCCATATGATTATATCGTTATCGAATTATGATTATATCGTTATTGAATTATTCATGGATAACATCAAGCATGAGGAGGACTTTTTAAACATAAAAGGAAGTCCCTTGTGAATTTTATTTGCCTAGCAAGAAATTCACATTAATGCCACTCCGTTACAATTTGGACAAATATTTACCAAGGAGATGTTATCGTGTCAAACGATACGTAGAGACATTTTCATGAGGGTAAGGCGCTATATAAATACGTATATGAGTCACCATTCTACAAGCTACGTTTTTTTTCAAATCAATGAGAAAAAACTATGAAGAAATACTGCGGAAAAATATGTTGAAACTTTATGCACGTTTACTTTCATTTTGACTTATAGCTATTCATTTATAAATTGATAGCGAATAAAATCTGCGGAATTGAATTTATGAGGACTTAATATGCTTACCTTGGCTTCAGTCTTGCTTTCTCCGCTATCTCTATCACAGTCTGTGGACCAGTGGTGACCTTGCAGAGAGCATCTATTAGTCCCACGTCTTTCCCTAACGAAAGAGCAAGGCTCACTAGACCTCCTCCCACCAGCCTTTGCAAGTGTTTTTGAAATTCATCAGCATCCATGCTGTTTCCCCCTCTTTGTGATTGAAAATATAAGAGAACTTGTCGATTAGGTCAAAACTAGTAACCATAAGAAAACTACAGAATCTAATATATGCTCATTTCATATGAAATTTATGAAATTAAGTCTCTATCTATAATCAAAATAAGAATTTGGTAAGATGACAGCATCCATGGTGATGCGAAAACGATGCTTTCCCATAAACCGAAAAAGTTATGCCATCGTCTGATAAAACACGTGATGCCTTACGTCATAATGCTCTGAGATAACATCACGTTTCAAGTTTAATCAACTTTATTTTTAGGTTATTGAATTTGTGAATATTCGTGTGGACGAATTGTTTTGTCAGTGTCTGAGAACTTGCTAATCAGCTCGTGAAAGCAGTGAGTCCACGTGAATATTATTTATAACAAATTCAAGAACATATTTAAACATATACTTTAAGAGAAATGAAAATATAAAAACACTATTTTGTGGACCTTCATGAAGATTTAAATTAAATTAATCAACTGCACGTGAACAATCACGCACCTTAAGGTTTAAAATTTCTTGGCAGCACTGGTTTTGAAGGCATAGATAAAGTGGGTAAAAAAGACAAAAAGGAATAATGAATAAAAGTTATTATTATTGTCTAACCTCCATATATGGTTAAATATTACCATATCGGGTCACAGACTATCTCTCTCTCTCTCTCTCTCTCTCTCTATATATATATATATATATATGTGTGTGTGTGTGTGTGTGTGTGTGTGTTACATCAATAGCACGATCTCCCAGGCACACAAGATCTTCTAACAATGATAAAACATAAAACTGAAGTTAAATGTTTTTTGCTCAAAGTCATGATATATGTCATGCAGCACGAAAAATCTCCATTAGGCTACACCATACAATTTTGTGTCAGCTTTATCAAATCAACATGGAGTGTTCCAGTTCTGATTTTGTTACTAACTTACTTGTTGAAGGATAACAATTTCCGTAAGATATAACAAATGAAGGGGTGAGTGAATGATCATTCATGCTGATGTAACGAATTTTTAGTCATATGTCCTCATTTCCTAATAAAGTCACGCAAATACATCCTTCCCTCACGAGGTGTCATGATGGAGAGAAGAACGAAGATTCCCTGACGTAACCGGATGTCCGAAGGCTGTCACGCTATGGAAGCTTGCCACGCTTGAGGTACGTTTTGAAACATATTAAACATGCCATGTCTTGACATTACTATATTTAGTTACCTTGATGCATACTTTCCTAAATATCAATGTATCTCTTTCATGATTCTTTGATTAACATGCTTAATTCTTGTAACTCAGCTGCATTCCAACTCGCAATGTCATTTCAGTACCACACTCTCCAGTGTGGAGGCATTGAAATTACGTCACGAGGCGGGATGCGTTATGCATTTTCATTGGCTGACTTAGTTCCCATTAGCTACCGTATTTTGTATATAAATACGTCAGCATCAACAACCGAGAGCCCAGCCTGGGGCCAAGGGCCCAGCCCGGGGCTATAATCAGTCGCGAAGCACTCAGTGCATAGGCGACTTTAATCCATGGGTATGGTACAGACGACAGCAGCTTTCATACCTTGAAACACCGACTTGAGTGGTTGTAATAAAAGAAACAAAAGCCTAAACCCTGGCTATGGCAATGCTTCAGGTATCATTGAAGTTGGATTAAAACCACCCATAGTAATATTAGATGAACTATAAATTTATCCTGTTTGGAAATACATTCCAAATTACCATATTTCTCCATGTATGGAGACATACATCTAAAATCTTCTCTCCAATCCTGGGTAACAGTCCCAAGGAAAGTATACTGTATGCATTAATGTATGTATGTGCAAAGAAGTAAAGTAAGGGAATTACTAAGCCACAAATATGAAATGTTTTTGTACTGTAGAAATTGTGGAGTAATCTAAAGTCATTGTAAACTTGTACATTTCTCCAGTATTGGGTATATGTCAATACCCATAGAAAGGTAAGCCATATATATACATATATAATATTATTGTCTGTACTGTGTGATTCCAATGTTTGTATAAAATAAATCTACTATATTTTACTTATCCTGACTAAGTTTTCTTTTGGTCAAGTGCTAGGCTGGGACGAACCTTTTTTTAATGAAAACGTTGCCCTTATTTGGAGCAAGAAAACATTACATTGGTGTCAAGAAGTGGGATTAATGGAAAATATTTTCTTGTATTTCCCAGAAATTTTTCCCAGTGTCTAGTGGACCAAAAGAACACTTGATTTTTTATTTTTTTTTTAAATCTAGCAAAAGCAAACAAATGGAATAAAATAATAGAATTTTATTGAACAATTTTATTAACAATCATAAATCAAAAATGGAGGATTCTGAAATAATCTTCCCAAGAGAAAGAGATCAGTCTGAGTACAGTGCTGGAGACAGTCAGGAGGAAGAAACTCAGTTTGCACCATTTTGATTCTCCATCTGAAAATATACAAAACATGGCTCTTAGTGGCATTCATATCTTAAATAAACTTACTGAGCAGCTAGATCTCTTTAGACAAGAAAATATGAGACGTTTACTGGATATGAAAGATTCATTGAAACAATAAGTGAATGAAAATGTAAGGAAGCTAAGGAAAGATTTTAATTCTCTTAAAGATCACGTAAACACTTTGGAAAAACAAATTTCTATGGAAGTAACTGGAAATAGGTTTTCTCATGGGGATTACAGAAATACTAGCTCACCTATCCAAAACTCAAACAAAAATGAAAACCATATGGAATCTTCTTTTTCTCAAAACCCAAACCCTGTCAGTGGTAAGGGAGAAGTTAAAATCAAGCCCCAGCAGTATAATGGGCATGAAGATTTTGAAGAGTATTTGTCTCAATTTGAAATTGTTGTACAGATCCATAACTGGAACTACCATGAAAAATCCTTATATCTGGCTGGAAGTCTTAGTGGTAGTGCTAGGGGAGTTTTAACAGAATTAAGCCCTCGAGACAGGCAAGATTTTGATTGTTTGGTTCGGATACTAAATATCAGATTTGGATCAGCTAAACGGTCAGAAATGTATAAAGCAAACTTGCAAACAAGAGTTAGGGGAAAAGATGAATCCTTATCAGAACTTGCACAATCTGTTCGAAAACTAACCCGATTAGTCTATCCATCAGCTGACTCAGCCTTATTAAACATTTTGGCTATTGATTATTTCATTGACTCCATCCCAGATTCAGAAATAAGGCTTCGTATACGGGAACTTAGGCCCAAAACCATCAATGAAGCTGAAAGTCATGCTATCCGTCTGGAAGCACACAGACTTGCTGAAAGCCAAAGAGGGAATTCCCTCCATCGATCTGCACAGCATGAAAGCAGTGTAACTGTCTGTCAGACCCAGAAGCAGGCAGCCCCTGATAAAAAGGAGGAAACTGACATTAAAACCCTTAATGAATCAATCAAAGACCTGAATAGTACAAGTAAACAGCTGATAGAAACTCTAAAGGGGGGTAACTCTGGACAGAACAGATTCTCCAACACACAAACAAATACCTGGAATGGTAATCAAAGTTACAATAAAATGAACCAGCAGAATTATAATGGAAGCCAAAGATATAACCAATACAGAAATGGCAACCAAAGCTTCCAGGGTAGGGATAATACTCACACTCAACCATATACAGACAGAAATAGCCAATCAAAGAGCAGACAGACAGAGAAAAACTAGTTAGTGCTGAATTCGAGGGTCAGAAGTCAGCAGAAATGAAAGAATGACCCACTGATATTGTGATTAGCAATATAAATGACAGTAATCATGGGTTCTTTGTTTGTGCTAAAATAAAATATTATCAAGTACCTTTGCTTGTGGATACTGTTGCCTGTGTTACTATCATTAGCCATAAATTGAAAGAGAAGTTAGGCAGTATGGAAAAATTTCAGATTGAACCTGTGAAATTCAGTTTGGTTACTGCAACTGGAGATAGAAAACCTTTCCTAGGAAAATGCTGGCTTGACCTTTCACTAGGTAGTCAAAAGCTTAGGCATGGGGTTCTCATAGCTAATATAGAACAGAATGGAATCCTTGGTCTAGACATCATGACTAGACATTCTATTGATATTCTCTTAAATAAAAACTGTATAACAGTTAAAGGGGAAAATATTCCATGCTTTCAGTATCAAACTGAAATGGAACCCATTTGTAGCCGTGTTTCAGTCTTGGATGATGTTATCATCCCTCCCAATAGTGAAATTATTGTCCCTGGAAAACTTACTGACCCCGTTATTAATGAAACAACTGCTTTAATGGAACCAACACCAAACTTCATGCAAAACCATGAAATATTGTTGGCTAAAACTGTTGTCAATCCTACTTTGGGTACTGTACCCTTGCGGTTTCTAAATATTACTGACAAGGGGTATAAACTTCACAAAAACACTAGTGGCCACCGTTGATGTGGTCAAGTTGTGTATTGAACAACAATTGACTGTAAATGAGGTAAAGGTCACAGATTCTTGCCTGGGTGACAACAGAGTACCTGAACATTTAGACTCATTATTCCAGGAGTCCTGTAAGGAATTAAATGAGAGTGAACGTGGAGTCCTTAAAGACCTAGTAATGGAATATCAGCACACTTTCTCCAGAAATTTACCCTCCAGCTATGTACAATTAGAGGAAATCCTGGCAGAAGTTCAGTTTTATAAATTGTCGGGCTAGGAGAAAATAATCCAAGACCGACTTAAAAATTTATAGATATAGTATGTAAAATTACCTTTTGGACCACAAAACAAAAGTCTCATTCTTTGGAATGAAAAGTTTCCCACATTAAACATTTTAGTAGGAACTCTGTACTCTCATTATATGTAGCTGGAAAATATGAATTTGTCATTCTTTTGCCTTTAAATATTTTGGTGTAAAACACCACATACATGTACATAATTAAACGTATTGAGAGAGAGAGAGAGAGAGAGAGAGAGAGAGAGAGAGAGAGAGATTTTCCTATATGTCAGAAATGTCAAACATTAAAATGTTGCTTTTGTATCTTATTCCATAATATTATGTATGAATATTTGTTTGTTATATGACAATGCATAATTGGAGATTTAACTATCATCCATTTTAGGGAAATTAGTTTTATCTCCAACCATATTAATTACTGTAACGTATAATGTATTAACAAAAGTCTTGTCTACCTTCATGATGTCGTTGTGGTCTCCGATGTTGGGATCGCCTTGTCTTAATACTCAATCTGTTATTCAAATTCCATTCGGGACGAATGATTTTCTCAGGAAGAGGGCAATGTAAGGAATTTTCAGTCTTATGTCCTCATTTTGAAACACATTAAACATGCCATGTCTTGACATTACTATATATAGTTACCTTGATGCATACTTTCCTAAATATCAATGTATCTCTTTCATGATTCTTTGATTAACATGCTTAATTCTTGTAACTCAGCTGCATTCCGACTCGCAATGTTATTTCAGTACCACACTCTCCAGTGTGGAGGCATTGAAATTACGTCACGAGGCGGGATGCGTTATGCATTTTCATTGGCTGACTTAGTTCCCATTAGCTACCGTATTTGTATATAAATATATCAGCATCGACAGACGACAGCAGCCCGGGGCTATAATCAGTCGCGAAGCACTCAGTGCATAGGCGACTTTAATCCATGGGTGTGGTACAGACGACAGCAGCTTTCATACATTGAAACACCGACTCGAGCGGTTGTAATAAAAGAAACAAAAGCCTAAACCCTGGCTATGGCAATGCTTCAGGTATCATTGAAGTTGGATTAAAACCACCCATAGTAATATTAGATGAACTATAAATTTATCCTGTTTGGAAATACATTCCAAATTACCATATTTCTCCACGTATGGAGACATACTTCTAAAATCTTCTCTCCAATCCTGGGTAACAGTCCCAAAGAAAATATACTATATGTATTAATGTATGTATGTGCAAAGAAGTAAAGTAAGGGAATTACTAAGCCACAAATATGAAATGTTTTTGTATTGTAGAAATTGTGGAGTAATCTAAAGTCATTGTAAACTTGTACATTTCTCCAGTATTGGGTATATGTCAATACCCATAGATGGGTAAACCATATATGTACATATATAATATTAATGTCTGTACTGTGTGATTTCAATGTTTGTATAAAATAAATCTACTATATTTTACTTATCCTGACTAAGTTTTCTTTTGGTCAAGTGCTAGGCTGGGACGAACCTTTTTTTAATGAAAACGTTGCCCTTATTTGGAGCAAGAAAACGTTACACTGATAACTGCTTTTCCTATGTAACGAAGGATACTTCCAACGCTAGTTATCAATCCCATCTTCACAGCATTTGCGTTTTGAAACTACAACATTGGAACGAGCATCTTCCATGAATTTATGAATATTCAACAGATATAATATTGTACTCATGCACAGAGTACTGAAAATTATAGAGTATCGTTATTACCGGCATGGAATGGCTAACAAAATATGTAAACTTTTGGTTTTAAAGAAAGAGAAAAAAATCCATAGTCATTTTGAGAGTAAAGAGATACTTGTGATGAAGTAGACAAACTGATATCTTGTCGTATTCACTTCTGGTGAGTGGTTCTACCAGAGATGTACATAAAGAAATTAGAAATGTACACAACACACAGTCAGTTATACGCTGAAAGAAAATAAGTATTGAAATCACCTAATGTTTTCTTTATGCACATGCTGCCCGATATATTTCATAGATCATGTACGTACAGATAATGATAAAAAAAAAAAATTTCTTACACACAGAGATGACAGTAATAGATTATACAGAGGTAAACGTCTGGTATCGAATTAAAACTTCAAATATTAATTATACATTTTGCCATTTAATTTATTAGAAACAAATTGCCCAAATCGAGAATCTCATCCTGGAGAATGGCAAGATTTATTTAATGTTGAATTAAAGACATAACCCCTTGTGATCTGTCGGAAAGTAGCCCTTAGTGTTTTATAAACGACAGCTAGAATATATTAACAATTTCAACATTTAGTCATCGAGAAAATTAGATTATCTGCATAACTGTAAAAGCAGATGGCGAGCAGGCGGCATTGGTGTAGTTCGGCTTCTATTGTGGGCGTCATAGAATGAAAACGAGGTGTGTCAGTAAGGGTAGATATTATATACATTCATTAGTATAATGAAACAAAATAAAATTGATGATAAGAAAAAGACAAGAATGTACATCGCACACAAATGGTGAATGTATTGACTTCCAGAATAAAATACATGTATATAGGATGATTCATAGCAGTGATGGTGGTTTTGCAGTATACGATGTAAACAGCTAAGACTGAGAAAATGTTGGTTACAGATTTATGAATCTGAATCAGTTTGAGAAGCATTTTTCTACATTTAAGCTTAATTCACGTATAAGTTTACCAGCAATAACAAGAGTTCCAAGAAAACTTATCTCCCAGTGTCTTGCAATCAGAAATACGTTCAGATGGTTTCGGATCAGTTTTATCGATGAAGTGGAAATAATACATGTCCTGCAAGGGGAAACCAAATCCTCGACAACAAATCCAAAAGCCGAATCACTGTGATATTAACTTAACTCCTGTTTGGTAGTAGTAGAGTGACGGGAAATAAATATGCACATTTGAATAAGATTTTGACTACAATAAATTCATCTAGCCTGAACCACCGTACATTTCATAAACTTTAAGTAGAAATTTGTGGAAGCAGGTTTCACTTGAAGAAATGGTGACTGCCGGCGCAGCGGAGAGATAGCTTTCTATTGAAAGAGGTGACTATAGTGATGGCATGCCTGCCTTTACTGTTGTCATTGATGGGATTTGGAGTAAGGGCACATATAAGAACAGTTATAATGCTGCATAAATGGTTGTTTTAATCCTTTGATATGCAAACGTCAAGTTGTTACATACTGGAATTAGAAACAAGTACTGTTAAATATAGTAGAGGGCACAAACAACATAGGAAAATCATGAACCCTTCAACTGCATCCTAAACTGGGAGGCGTTAAGTCAGGTGATGGAAGTAACATTATATATGATGGATTTCAACAATACCAACAAGCTGTTTGGCTTACGGTTCATGAGGTTGGTTCCGAACGGTAACTCATCCGTGTTTAATCTGATTCATGAGGCGAGAGGTGGTGAAAATGGAGTGTACTAATTAGTATGCATATTTTTGTAGCCAAGTTTAGAGAATCTTATAGCTGACAGCCCCATGTCTAAACGGCCAAACAGACTGTCAAAGTCCTTCCGAGTCAGAATTGTTAGTACGATCGGATGTGCAACCCGGTTGGAGTCACAACAAAATGATACACAGAGGGTATAAAATCGTCTTACTCATAACATCCGCAAATCAGTTCACCATATGCTTGCAGATGCTGCTGTCCTATTAGGTCATGTTGCATCTAATAGCGACAGATTGGTTGGAAATGCATCGCTGCATGCGCTAAGTAAATTTGATGGATGGAAAACTTACAACGTTTCCAACCTAGGGCCTGGAACGCTCGTTGATAGCGGTCAGGATACAGACAGACTCTAGGACCATAGTAGGTATCGCAGGTGTTGGAGAAGGAAACTGTTCCTAACCATGGGCATTACTTCTGGATGCATACTAAAGAAGAGAAAGGGGACCAACAGCTATTATAATTACATGCAAAGAGCTAAGAAGCCGTCCAGAAAATGAAAAAGAAACATGAAAAATATAAATGAATGCGAAAGGAGGAGGGATCGTTCTGGAGTATGGACCAGAGGTAATGAAGTCTGAAATTGATGTACTCAGACAGGCCGAGGTGGGCATCGTTTTGACTATTTGTGATATACAAGTTGTCCTTGATAAACATGAAACGTTCGATGCTGCAACTCAGGATGGAAAAGTTGCACACAAAAAAAAGCGCAATCTGGACTAAGTGAAGTAAGGAACTTGATTCATAACAATTCTATTACTCTAACAAAGGCAAACAAATGTGTTAAAAGCTTATGTTTAGAATGTGATAATGAAAACCAGTTTTGACTGAAAAGGAATCGAATCACATGCAGCGTCAGCATCATATGAATATAACTGATCTACCCCTACCAGATCCACATATAAAGAATTTTAAATGATTCCGAATGATGGAAAGTCATGGTTGCCATACTAAGGGCTTTTTATGCCGAAGCTTTACTTCCTGAAATTGCTGCTACAAGATCTGTAAAGTATCCTAACATTATGGAAAAGCGATAAATATGTAGACAGTATACCTCAACGATATTGTGGCTGTAGTGCCAACTTCAAATTTTCAGTTCAAGCTTGTTTTGGGGGTATTTTGGTGGGGGTGGGGTGGGGTAAATGAGTCATGCTTTTATCAGAGGTTTTAACACTGCATTTTTAGTATCAACATGTTATGAAGAAGTGGATAAATTCAGATAAACCGTGTAATTAGAACAGAGATGATTGTAATAAAATGAAGTTCTACTGTAATCCATGCTTGGCAGAAAATAATGAGTGTTTTGGGGGTATTTGGCTATAAATGTATCTTGGAATTCATTGGTGTAGCATTACATTTTTGAGTTATTTTTTTCCGGTGGTACGTACCACGGCACTTTTTCACTGCACCGGTACATCGGTAGTTTCCGTCAGTAAGGAATATACAGAAATGCCCAAGGAAACTTTATGACAAAGTAGTTCAAACAATTATCTCCTCTTACGAAACGGTTTCATTTGTCACAAATTAATGGTGAATATTACAAATATAATTATATTTATGATTTTTGAATCAAATGTTGGACACATACGACGTACGTAAACGCAGCAAGTGTGTTGCCCTCTCAGATAAATATCTTGCCCGGGTGTTGGCATACCACTAAATTTCCCTGTCTATTATATCAATAGCGTAGCTTGAAAACTGTAGGCTTCGGTATCAACACGTTATATATTCATCAATAGGTTCTCTAATGTCAGCACGAAATCAGCTACAATAAAAGCTCATTCCCACCTTAGTTACAGCTTTTAGAAGTCAGCTTATAAAACAATTAACATGCATAAAGCAAATGCATCTAATGTAAGGTACTGGCCATTTAATTTTCGGTGGGGCCTGTGATTTTCTTTCAGTTGAAATTTTTTCTTTTCTTTTATCTCAAGAAAACTTATATTATTATTATTTTTTTTATATTTTGCCAAATAATATTATAGATGAGACATGGTGTTATTTTGCTATAAATCAGAGCTAGATATTTTTCCACTTATTGACAGATGGATATTTAAAAAAAAAAAAGTGTCAAGCAACTGTTCCAGAACATTTAATTCTTGATCCCTAATATAAATGCGGTATATCGCTGTACGTATCGTGGTACGTTCAGAAACTCCGCAGTACAGAAGTTTTCGTACCCAGCTCTACAAACTGTTATATCACTTAACAAGGACAGTTTATAAATAACATATAACATTATCACGAAAGCCCGACTTAAAGTTAGTCACCGATTTGACTTATGTTTGGCCATTTTAAAAATATGCAGAGAATAATTTTAATTTCGTACTGGTAATTAAGCATGAACCGAAAATTAAAAATAAACAACAAACAGATTATCTGAATATGCATTACAGTGGTATGAAAGTGCCATAATATGTAGGATATCGTGAAATCCTACCTAAAAATGCAATGCTGTGTCTGTTACAGTTTCATGCTAATCAGACTTCTTGATGACAAAGTAATAAATTCTATGCGTGCAACATATTGTCTACAACTTCCATTACTCACATGATGTTTATATAGAAATTTTATTATAAATGTAGTCAAATATTTGTGTATTGACTATTCTAAATGTCGTCTTTGGTGGCAGAAGATCTTTGCATACAGTTTTAAAAAAATCATTGAATTATATACAAAAGGGACCTAAGGAAAGAAGGTCCTTAGCACAAGTGATTCATATATCCAGGTAGTCCTGAATACAGCAGGTTAACTGAATACCCATGCATATCCACAAGTGTTAGCGTTGGGTCTATTGTTACATCTTTTCTAAAGCGGTCTGTCCAAGTGTCCGTTACTCTGCATGTCCTCCTCTGGGTGGAAGTATACCAAATGTAATATTGTACTTGCCTGTATAGCAAGCTGATATAATAAGGACAATGCCTCTAAGTTGCCTCGTCTAGAATTTCTTAGGAGGGTAATATTTGTGGGTCTCCTATCACATGGAGTTCCTTGAAGGACATAATGATGAAGGTCCAGTTACAGTGACCTCGTTTTTGTATTTGTGCCATATTTTTTAAAAATATTATTATGTCAAGGAAATATTATATATTGCACAGGTTATTAAATGGACCGGGTCTAACAACAAATAACTGCTTTGATATAACGCAGTGTATCCCAAACGTGCGAGGTCTTGAAATATCGAGGTACAAAAGAACCCCCAGCATCACGATTGCTATTAAAAGCCTTCATAATTACAAATTAAATTGCTGCAAAGCGAAGAAAGCTATTCCTTATCTTTAAGTGGAGCAGATTTGCTAATACAGTATCATATATCTAAGTGGTGTGTATACGAGATTGCAAAATTAAAGCAACAACCATATACAAACTTTTGTGCATGCATATCAGAGCAAGATATATTGTGCTGCATACCCATTTTCAAACCCATAGCCATAGTTCTACGTTGTTCTTTATGCTGAAACATGATTCACTAGTACTGAGAAATTTTGGAATATTGTGTCTTTATAATGGTTAGTAATATCATACAGTAATAAAAATTTTCATCCTCTAACATTTGGATCATATGTCAAATTCTCCAGCACCAATGTCTCTGCCCAGTGCCCATAAAGTGGAACCATAATATTGTTAAGAGACTAAAAGTTGGAAGTTGTTTGTATGCAATTGGAAATGTCTATCTCATTACAATACTTCTCCCATGATACGAGCAGGGAGCTAGCCTGATTAGTTTGTCAACAAGTTGGATTTGACTATTGAGAATTATATCTTTGCTAAATACATGCCGACATGTTGTATAAGTGGGGAATGGGCTGATCATTGGATAAATACAGATATACAAACGAAAGATGTGCTGATTCTTAAGCATGGCCTTTTCATTGGATAAATACAGTTTTACAAATGTGAATGAGCTAGATCTTAAAGCATGGGCTTCTCATTGAGTAAATACAGTTGTCCCAGTGAGAAAGGCTGATCATTAAACAGGGGCTTCTGTTTGGTTAAATACAGTTCTGCAACTGGGTGATCGGTAGGTCGACGTGCATGGACTTCTCTTTTTGTAATTACATTTGTACAAGTGGTTGATGGGCTGATCATTAAGCATAGACTTCTCATTGGATAAAGATGGTTGAACAAAGTGATTGTTTGATCATTAAGTGTGGGCTATATACTTCCATATAAACATACGAAGTTTTCTCTATTTACTTCAATGGATCTTTTCTTCTTAAATGGCACATCAGCATGTAGTAAGCTATACAGAATCATTAATTGGTTCAAATAAAGTATATGAGTGATTAAAGTCTTTCAAATTAAATAAATGTAACTATGTAAAATATACACTCGAGTCAAGATTCAAATGAATGGTAAAAAATTGCACAGCTCATATGTATAATCAGCACATTAGGAAATACACTGAAATGTACCAGCCATATTGAATCAAATGTTACCCGGTTTATTGATTTGAAATAAACTTGAACAGTTGAACATATGGGTTGTTTTCGTTGCATTTATTTAACCAAAAAATAACTCAATGAAGTCAACAGTGAGCTAGCTTCTCTAAGAAAATGTTATATTTGTTTATTTATTTGTCAGCGAGCAAATGAAATGCGCAAAATGGAGAGAGAGAGAGAGAGAGAGAGAGAGTCCTTGACTCTTAGACATGTGCGTGCAATTAATTAATTAGAACTGGAATATTTGAACAAGTGAAGTTAGACCATTAACACTTTTGGGGAGATTTTCAGTGCTCAGGTTCGTTACACCAGAGTATCTATGGACAGCCATAGATAAGAGACACTCCGACACCTTCATCAGCCAGGTGTGTGTGTGCGTGTGTGTGTGATTTGGATTTTTAACGTATCTTTAAAACAATTTCAGTCATATCGCTACGATGTCTGTTTGCAGTGTGGCAGTTTATAGCGATGTCTAGCACTGGGGCATCATGCCGCAGACACACTGCATCATGTCCCACCCAGTCACATTATCCTGACACCATGCCAACTAATACTAACACTAACCTCATAATGCTGAGCGCCAAACAAGGCAGCTGCAAATACCATTTTTATAACTCTTTGGTATGACTAGGCCGGGGTTCGAACCCGCGAGGACACTCTAACCATTTAGGCCACCCAGCCAGGTATTATGTATGTAATTCAAAATACTGGTGCACGCCTACACATCTATATTCAAGTCATAATGTTTGTACGTACGTGCAGTATTTATATTCACCCACCATAGGGGGGAACATATCATTCTATGATGTTCCGCATAATGAATTGACCTCCCCAACATTTACAGTTACAAAGTGTATTGCTGGCTTTCACTTGGGGCACGGAAGAACCTTAGAAGATTAGAGTGCAAGGTCAAGGTCACTGGTTCAAAGAAGACAAATGGTATCTGCTCGCGGATTTCAGGCAACTCTTGTTGTCTATAATAAAAGCTGTATATAAATATTGCTTTTATGATCATATGCCATCGTTACTATATTTTGGGGTAAGGCAATGTTCATGGGACAAATACCTACTGACAATTGTCACAAAGATATATTGAACCACTGATACTAACAAGTTTTCTAACTCTGCAGAAAGCAGCACTGCATTCACCATAATTGGGGAAGTGCAAAATTACCCACACCAGGATCAGCCTGATACCGCATTTGGATTACCGTGTTTACATACCAAAGAGGCAAATCCGTATCTAGTCCATGTCATTGACAGCATTCGAAATATCATGCATTGAGCATGGTTCTATTTTTTGGGTGCTAAAGTTTTTACCTAACACCATGGCAGATTGTCCACAAGCAAAGATAGGTTTTATGTGCGTACGGCAGATTTTGTTATTATACAAAAAGAAAACGTGGTGAACATGTGTATCAGCGTATTTTAAACTTAGATAAATTCATTTATATAACCCAGGTGATGTCGTTGGAGTGTGGCAGGGAAACACTACGGCCCTGTTGTAATATAGAGCAGCAATGAATGCTTCACATATTGGAATGACTGCAGCTGGAACAGCCGGTGGTGCTGGCATGAGTGGAGATGAAATCATAGAGTATTATTCCTCATCAGTATTGTATATTCTCCTCTTCTTTTGATGGTTTTACTGGTCATTCAACAGAAGAGCTTATGTGGTGCTCTTCAGTTCTTCGTCCTTCAGTACAAAATTTTTTTTATAGCAAATAATATTAAACTATTGGGAGGTCTGCATCCCCACTTTATAGAAACGTTCATCCCAAGGTCAAGCACATTTTGATTACAACTACTTCTAAACAGGTGGTAATATTGAAATTATGTTTTTACTAACATAACTCTTTTGATGTATAAATGGTCTTAAATGGAAATGGTTTCAATCTGTAATCCAACATGGCCGATACAGTGGCCATCTTGAAAATATTGTTATTACTTATCCTTCTGAATATATGGTCATATCTTCATGGAATGTTCACTAAAAGACTTTTGATGACTACATGGTACTAAATTTGCCCCCCCCCCCTCCACCGGCAGAAAAACAAAATGCAAAGTCTTTTGCTGACACCATCGTTTGAAATATGGATTACGTAAGATGATCCATTAGACTAGTTGCCATCACTCTTATGTTGCAAAAGAGAGCAAATATTAAGCCATAGTATGAAAAGGACCAAATGTTTGTATATATATATATATATATATATATATATATATATATATATATATATATATATATATATATATCCTTCAGCTGCCTTCTATTGAAGTTTCATTACGTTTGTAGAAAGTGGTATAGAATACTAAATAGTGCATAGTGACATTTTTACAGACTGAATATTCTGCGGTGCATAAAGCTAACATGAACAATGCCTGCTTAGGGGTAATTAATTATAATATCATGTGAAATTACAAGAATTATAAGATATAAATAACAAGCTATGGCTACAACAAAGTACATTTGGTGTATGCTAAGATAAATGTGTATGCCATCATAGCAGGATGCATAATTAATACAGAACATTTCAGGTTTTAACACCTCTTGCCTGGTCGTGACGGAGATAACTGTTGGATCTGTCGAGTCGTGTTGTATATGGCTGGGAAGAAAGGACTTGGACTAATATAGTAGAATAGTTGGATCTATCGTGTCAAAGTTTCTATGGCTAGGAGAATGAACTTCGATTAATACGGTATAATAATTTGAGCTGTCAGATCATGTTGTGTGTTGTTAGAAGTAAAGGACTTCGAATAATAAAGCATAGCAACTAAATCTGTCGGGTTATATTGTGTATGGCTAGGAGGAAAGGAACTCGAATTAAAGATAAAACGTGATACTGTTTCGTTTTAATCACTATATAAATCGCATGGGGAATGGCAATAGCAAACCAGTGAAATCGATATATCACTAATTTTCATTTAATTGAAAGTTCTATGTCTTAATAATGCACATCAATATTCCCCGTGAGGAATATAAAACCCCATTAACGCCTTATGTTTTCTCTATTGACACTGGGGACGTTAAGCAAGTCCTATGATACAAACATATTGCAAGTACTCGCAAAAAATTTAATAGTTAATGTCTTTTATACACTGAACATGTTATGACACTCTTGGCCTCCATACTACACACCATAAAACGTAGTACCACCATATGCACATTCCAATTTATAAGGAACATCAGAGACGGTTGGAATACTTGGTAGTTAAAAAGAAGCAAACGTCTTGTTCGATTCCAATTTGACAGGACAATACACTCAATAATTGGTGAATTATAACAACTGCCTCAACTGTATTTACAGTATTGCATACCACTATGTATTATAAGCATTGAAATCTTATACATACTATTTCTTTTCCAGACTGATGACCTGAGAATGGCACATGAATTTACGGAATACAGATAATAATTTCAAAGAATTATGCATTTGGCTCTTACTTTGTTAGAAAGACAGTTCAGAAACACCCTGCTTTTCACATCGTTTACATATATAATACGCTATACTCAAAGTAAACCGAAACACAAACAAGATCTTATAATGTTGTAATGCGTAAATTCTTGATGAATGAATGAATGTCATTCATAATTACTTCTCTGCTTACTTCTCACAGTGGGTTACCTCCCATTACCGGTCAAATTCACGCCACTGCCTCACACGTTGTAAATCTGCAAGCTTTTGGTTACAAACGGCATCGCAGAATAGTATCTAGTACCGCATTCAAAATGTATTAAAGCAAATGGCTAGACTAACGGACAAATAAAGTTCCATTTACACCAGCTTTAATAATTTGATTGCATTCTTCTCCCTGCTAACATTGACAGTCAGGGGCGGCCCGTCCATACAGACGAACTTGGCGGCTGCCCGAGGCTTCAAGTTAAATTGGGGAACCAAGTTAAATGGGGCGTCGAATGTGGCAGCTCTTCTAGGGCCACCCCTGTTGACAGTATTCATTCAACTCACTTTCGAAGTGTCGAGGTTAAATGTTAAAACATCCATTTTGTTAAACGATTTCTCCTTTCACAACCTACAGTACAAATTTATAAATGAGCAATTATATGGCCTTTTGATGATAAAATGGGCTGGTATGTGTGTTAGCCTTTTATGCCTTCAATTGTGGCTTGTCTTTGTGTTTAAGCCTGTCCAAGGTATTGGTGATATGTTTATGGTATGGACCCCTTACGTTTTAATTTGCCATTCTGGATCTGGACGATCATGCTTTTCCGCTTTTTTACTACTGAGATCTTAGTGTGTTTAAAAACTACTTTTGGAACCATTTATCAGGTGACCTGTGCTTAGACTGGACAGGGTCTCGTTCACTCTTCCTGACTAATGCTATTGCATACTGGCTGACTGTCGTCCGAAACACTGAGAAGCCTTGATGAGTTTTATATTAGACGTGCGGACCAATTCATCCTGCTCTTCGTCATTTACAATTCTAAGAGGGCCAAATCGGTGGCTATTATGAACACCCTGTGCAGGGAAACATAAGGGATAGAACTCAGAAAGTTCAAAGTTAGTTTATGACAAGATAAATACTCTGTATCAATTATACAGGAGAATTATATTATTAGTACATATGGATACTTGGTAGCAGAAGTAAACAGCGTGATAAGAAGTGATACTGGAATTTGAAAACACCAAAACATCATAACTCACTACCCCCGGATGCAAACAAACCTACACATGAAATGGAGTACGGTTATGTTTGTTGGCCTTTTTCAGTTTAGTTTACCTATTGAATTTAGAGATATTTAACTTAGTTCTCAGTAGTCGATTTCTTCCCTTCTAAACATTAACGATCACTGGCCCTTTGCTATCATTGGTCCGACGCCAGTATCCTTTTAAGGGGCACTTATATTAATTTTTGCAATTTCACATTCTTGTCTTATAAATTGTCATAAAGATGGCATGCTGTTCACAATCACCATTCTCTCGATTATCCTCATTGGTAATGGAAGGAACCATGGCGCCATTACATTATAATCTTCTAAACTTTTAAATATGGCTTATCAAAAAAGCTATTAGACCATATAAGGAAAAACATATTGGTGTTTACACTAAGCGTACTTTGACTTGCATGACTGATAACACTATATTTTCCGTATAGTCCGCTTTCCAAATAAGGCTTTCTATATTTGGGTATTCTAAGAAAAGTTTTTCAATGCGTAAAATATTTCTCCGATCTGTTAACGTTTCCAAAGAAGGCTGCAAATGTCCTTATATGACACACCGAAAACGAAGCTGAAAGTAATTATTAAAGAAACTAATATGGCGGGAGACAATATGATACGAAAAATATAAGCGCTACATGACATTCCTCAGTACTGGTATTAAATAAGAAGACTTCTTGATCTGGTCAAGGATAAGTATGCAAAATCTTCAGATATTCTGACGATATGATGAAAAATCGCCTGGTGTGAAACCCACCCAGCTGCTCAATTGATACATATATGAATCTTTTAGTGTCACGTCCACGAAGTAAGGGAACTAATGATCGTACTAACTAGACCCAATGGCTGTTTTGAATGACCCAGTTAAATGCCCATGCCCCACTGTAAATATCCATATAGATCGATAACTTTCCCGTCTGGAAGTTTGGTTATTACAACTAAGGTGCAGATCATTAAATAGTAAGGAATGAAGAGACTTTGTTAAAACTACATTAGTATTAAAGTTAAGAACATCACTAAGTGATTTATGTCAACTGGAAAACCGGTATTTACCCACATTCTCCTCCAAATATTGGTGAGTTTATTTACTCATACACGTTAACATTTTAGTTTTGGCCCAGTGCCTTATACCTGGTCCAAAAGTTAGCATATTATGAATACATTTCTATGAAATAGAATCAAATTCTTTTTCAGAATCGAATAATAATATTATGTCCGGAATTTGTAACTCTTCTGTAATGTGCATACTGTATACGATCCTTGTATTTTCACTAATGTGTCTTCCTTTTACAAAGTCAACTTGATCAGCAGATACTATCTTTTTCAGTACTGACAGTTCTTCTGGCTTCCTGATGCTAATTTGTATTCAGAATTCTGGTACTGCTTTGGTTTATACTCCTTGGGTAGGCAAGTTATAACGCCTTGTATCAAAACAGTTGAGAATGATCCAGTTTCATATGCCTAATTAGTTGCTCCAACTACAAATTCCCCAATGTCAATCCAAAAGACTTAGGAAAATTCAGCTGTGAAATCATCTGATCCTGGACTTTTGTTATTTTTTTATAATTTTCAAACAATCAGATACTTCTGTTTTTGTACATATGCTCTCTGATCTTAAAGATTGTTCTTGGTTAAGTCTAGGACTTTGATAAGTTTGAGGAGGTCCTCTAAGTCTATATCATCTACCTCTTTTTCCTCATTGTACGTATATTATTGTAATACATCAAACTGACTAGTAATATTTGTTTTAATCTTTAATTAATTCTGTAATCATTTTATTCACATAGTTTCTATTTTCTATATGGCAAAATTATCTTGTTGGTTTCTCGCCCTCTTCTATCCATTATACTCTGGATCTAATAATACTCCCTCGAAGCTTTTCTTTCCTCATACTTCAAGCTCGTTCTTTTAGACTCCAATATTTATAAATAATATGAACCCATGGAACAATTCTCAATGGACTCATTTGCTGCACAAATTATATGTCCTTTTTTAATTTACATTTTTATATGAAGCATATCAAATAGTTTTTCCACAGATTTCCATCAGCAATGTACTTAGAAACAATGGACGTGATATAGTCAGTCTTAGATCTGAATTCAATAAATTGTCAATATTTCCACCATAATCAGTGTCAGTATATTTTAATTGTATTCTCTTGATGCAATTTTCGATTTTTTAAATATAGTTTTTACCAGTCGGTAAACTGTTATAAAAAGAATATGGTCAAATTTTATTCTATGTCATTCAGTGTTTGAAAGTATTAAATTATTCGTTTTTAATCTCCAAATGATTAGAAAGCAAATCGAATATTTCCTCTCTCTCTTAGTTTGTTTTGTCCACTTTGGGACCGCTCCGGTGGCCTATTGGTTAGAGCGGCCGCCTTGGACGCGAGAGGTCACGGGTTCGAACCCAGGCCGAGTCATACCAAAGACTTATAAAAATGTCCATAACAGCTGCCTCGCTAGGCGCTCAGCATTAAGAGGATAGTGGTAGGATTGATTGGCCTGGTGCCAGGATAATGTGACTGGGTGGGACATGATGTTACGTGTCCGCGGCATGATGCCCCAGTGCTAGACATCGCTATAAACTGCCACACTGTAGACATCGTAGCGATGTGGCTGAAAATTTTGTAAAGCTACGTTAAAAACCCAAACACACACACACACACACACACACACACACACACACACACACACTTTGGTTAGTATTTCCTCTAAAATATATTTCTTTCCTATTTTGAATTTCACTAGTGACAGCATCTGCTAACAATAAAAAGCTGGAGAGAGTGTTCTAAATACTACTTGTCATTCTCTTTTCACCTGTTTCAGCTCCTTATCTCAAGTTTGTTTTGCTTTTTATTCTCTTTCCATATCCTCCATTGTTAGATATCTTGATCTATTTTTCAAAACTACGTTTATCAATTCCTTGTAAAATTACGCATCTGTTAGATTTTGACTCTTGTCTTGTAGCATTTTAAACAGTGTCTATTTTTTCTCTTAGCACGGTTAATTTGCAACCAGTAGCTTGTTTGCCTCTTCAGTTGTTAATTTCTTTTTTATTTAGCCAAGCCTTGTGTCAGAATGCTTTTCAATTACAGTTGTTGTATATCCTCTCTGTCACAGAATTGTGTATTCTTAAAGTTTATGCGTTATTAGTGAATTCAAATGTGCTCTGGTTTTGTTTCCGAGTACAGCGTTGCTCGAAACTGGTTTGTTTACGTCTTAGATTATTTCAAAATACCGAGCTAGGTTCATCCCATACTGCACGAGCAAAATGTTTGCAGCGAGAAAGCCGATAACATAGCTGTGGATTGCACCATTGACAGAATACTTACAGACTCGAGCTAGACAGTATCGTCACAACACCTAAGGTTTTGTCAGGAAGCTGTTCACTTTAGGGGAGCATCATCAGCTGTAGAGCTGTGTCTGGATTTGGAGGTGTGAATTTGGAGGTGTGACTATGGGTCTGGATTGGGAGATGTGAATTTGGAGGTGTGGTGTTGGCTTAGAGCTGATATTTTTGATGCAGAGTCCTAGGACTCGGTGGAGTTTTGTATGAAATTGTTTGCTGTCGGTGATGACGTTGGTCGGAGGAAGATAGTGGTTGTCTCGTGGTATGAGACCACAGCTTAGGGACCAAGGGGTCTGCAGTGAACAATGGGCTCTTTAAGGATCATTCATCAGACTGGGAGGGACGGGCCATGCGTAGTGGCTCCTTGATCATCCGACAGCTGATGGGCTAAATATACTTTGTGATCGTCAACTGCACCCCACGAGTTGTGTTCCGTTTTGTTTGTTTGTTTTTTGTTTTTTTTTCTAATTAATTAGTATCACTATTTCAATGAAAATGATATATTTTATAGCTATCTTACTTGTGGAGCAAACATTATTCGTATTTGTACAAAGTCCATACTTTACTCAACCTTGATGAATAAGCACGACATTCATAGTTGTCAATCCATACTTAGATACCCTATTAGGTAATCATTGCTCGTTTTTGAGTTTAATATCTATACATTGATCATCGACTTGTGATAGATCCATAATTCAATCATATTTGTTTGTAATGTATATTTGGTTATTCTTGCTGCTTACTCGTTCTAGTTGTACGTTATGATTGATTCCAGTTAAACAAGATATCTTTTTCTTTATATCAAGTGTTTAATTCGATGCGCATCATTTTGTGAAATCCGTTTTTGGATTTTATTCACACGAGCTCAGTGTCAGATTTAATTATTTTTCAATGACATTATAAAACTCATTTACGAAATTGCTTTTAGTGTCTTCGTTATAATCTAATACCAACCCAGATCATCCTGCTTAGCTTTGTTTTTCCTCTGCTTATATAATTGAGATCTCGTAGTCTCAGGCGATCTACTTTATGCTTTTTGAGTCTGCTAAATAAATTTTCTCTCATCAGTATATTTTTTCGTTGTACATGCCATGTCATATTTCCACACGTCATTTGTGGAGTGAGTGGAATATTAGAACTGCTTATCAATAATTAATAACTGTCAATTAATAACTGGCTATCCTTGAATTGTACAAATGAATTATCACTTTTGTTACTAAAATCCAGTAAATGAAGTTGAGGAAACAATATGTGATTACGAAGTTACAAAGAAATTAATTGAATACCGTTGTGTAACGTCGCCTTCGGGAGTCGGCCCTCTTCCACGTCGTCGTCGTTACACAACTGTCATGCAATTGGATAGAGTGGGAACGTACTGATGTGCTCATCTGAAGTCGTAGAGCCGAACTACATAGTGCAATGACCAAGAAAAGCACATAAACCTTATATAACACTTTGTTCCAGAACTATCATCATGTACACTACTTACCCCAGCCTCTCATCCCTAACTTGCACAGTATTATTTCGCTTTTAGATTGTTAGCTGACTACATTGCGTGTTCCTAGTATTTTTAATTTTACGGTTTAGGGGGAAGAGTCTACGTTTTTTAATCGATGCATTATATGGCATCGTAATGTCTTTACATGAAACAGTGTATAATTTCACAGCTCGGTGAATTTCTGTTATATATCATATTACAAAACCTTACTAACGGCATGTACTACTGTATGGAATGTCTGGGATCAAACGATTTCGAGTTTTCATTAAATAGTTGGCAAGATTTGTTTAAACTCCTTTCCCCAAGACAACATGGTTCCAGAGTTCAATAATAAATGGGCGAACCTTTTAATGTATGGTATGGTTAAATGCTATGAATGATTTGGTTAAAGAGGATATGGACACCATTTTGTTTGATTAACATAATATGGCTGACTTTAGCAGGCGGATCCAGGAATTTCTTAGGGAGAGCGGGGGTGTCTTAAACAGGTAGGCACTGCATCCAGTGGGGTACCAATGGTAAATGGCGTTCAGGGATATGACCCAAGTCCTCTGGTGCCCCTGGTTTTGGTGCCACAAGACCTCTGGAAAACACCCTCACCCGCACCCGTTAGTACGCTACTGACTGGGTGTGTGGATGTAACCATTGGTGGGGTCCCTAAGGGCGAAGTCACCGGAAGCTCTTGCATTTTAAGCGTTTCCATAGTACAATTTTAAAAATTATCTGTAAAGAAATTAACTCAGGGAAACGTTCCCTTTGTTTCGCGCCAATATGTGTCACTTACTTTTTTAGCCGTTATGAAAAATTCTCCTAATATATGAATTTAAGTGTATTGGCATTATTAAAAATACCATATTAAGTTCACTAACAAGAGTTGAGGATTGTGAACATACTAAACTGTCCTAAAATTGTACACATCATAATATATAAAAGTGCAGAAATTGTGTGTATTATGATGTCTGCAATATACCACACGGAGTCTTCATTTAGTATTTTAAAAATGGATCTTTCATGATCTATTTTGCCTGTAAGATCGACTCTGATTTCTTTATGTTGGCACCACTCGCCCCAACGCCCTATATCTAGCTGGTTAGGGCTTGGAGATGTCCACTTGTGTTTTCTAAACTTACTAATTTTGTTATCGTGTTATGTTTTATCTTCTTGTTTTTCCTTTTGTTAGCGTTTTGTAATAAAGGAAATAATAAATAAATTAAGCTTTTGGAAGGAATTTTGGCGAGGTTACTCTATTTTTGTTCTATCATATTTTAAGTTGAGCTGACTAATTTCGTTTTCTTTAAAAAATTTTTGAAACAGCTTACTTAGGTAATGGTAGGAACATCGTCCATGTAATGATAATTCTTACGTAATTCTATATTACCTGAATTTTTATGAACTTTGCATCTTTATTAGTATTACCTAATCAAACCTAATTTGTCTAAGGTAAATACTAGATGTCTACAGCGAAATTCACGAAACTTTATACAACATATAATTATACGAATCATGCGAATTACACCCAGTAACCAATCGATACATGGGAGGTAAATTAGGTTTATCCGGAGTAAGCATATACTACATGAACTTCAGTGAACTTTTCTTGCGTTTTAATTAACATTACTTACCCAGATAAATAATTTATCCGAGATAATTCGTAGATAACTGTCATAATTCACAAAAATGTATAGTAACGTGCAAGTAATTCAAATTGGTATCAAGTAAATTCTAAATACCTGATACATAAGCAAGGTTTATCTGAGATGTCTGTTACCTGATTTTTTAATTTATTTTTTATAAAATTAATTTTGAGAGATCTAAAGAACATGCATTTGCGGTACTGCAAATTCTCAGAGAAAAAGAAAAAGAAAAGTTAGGATTTACTTGCCAAGTCTACTTATCTGCAGATAATGCTTTCTACATTCAGGTAATAAACGAATATCTAGCAGATCAACTAATTATTTCTGAGATAACTCTATATTACCTGATCTAGAGTGACTTTCGCGAGCCATATTTAGCATTTGCATTAGATACTTTGATTTTCTCGGAAGATTTTTTTCTTAAAAAATTTCGATTAATTCGCATTACGTGATAATTTTAGTCAATTGAAAAGAATTCTAATTAGGTCCAGGTACCTATCTATACCTGAGCAACTAAATCTTACTGATTTTTTTTTTTTTTTTTTTTAATTTTGCTTTCCATAAAGCATTAAGAAACAGACTTTAGGTAAGATGCTTTTACCGTTGGCAACCATATTTGATGCGGTGAATGACTCTTTTCAGTCATTACCACAGCATTGTATCAGAAAAAATAAATAAGTCGTGATGCCAAAATTTCTGAAGGAAATATACTTGTACAAAATAACTTAACTTTTTGTGGTACCACTTTATTACACTAGCAGTTCTAATGCTAAAATGATGAAGACCGAGTTGTCGCCTCGCTGAAATAAAGGACAAGCACAAAATACCCGTATGCAAAATCAGTTTTATATGAATCGCTTATACAACAACGAAAATCGACCTTTCCATGATTCATGTATACCAGATACTTCGCCTGTTTGCTTCGTCAGCCAATTTCCATTTATCTATCAGAAACTCGAAGTCTTCAAGAGCGCAGAGTGTCCTGGGAAAATCTAATTGCATCTCAAGATTATAATGATGCGCACATTTTCCAGTTGTGTATAACAGAGATTCTGATCTGCCGTCGCATAATGCGCCGACTGATTAAGGTCACGTTGTTTGTTCTACCACAGGAGTCTGATGTTTTATCAATAAAGTACGACGAAATCTCTGACAACATGAAATCACCTTATCGGTAACAAGGACTGCAAGCGTGACCCCAGCCTCTGCTCGATTCGACTTTTCTCACGCGTCTTTTATCGCTTCAGAATCGCAAGAAGACTGAAAAACTACACATATCCATTCAAAAGACAGTAACGTACCAACGCATAACTCTCGGACGACCATCTCATGAATCCAATCCGGCGAATTAACCTTCATTTTCACCGTCACGGTTACAAACCCTTTCTACAGGACTCAATCATGCGGAAGTAGCCCATTCTACCAGTTTCTACCCTGCAGTAAATATTCGTTAGGATCTAATAATCGTACCAAACACGGCGCAGAATCTGTGTTATCTTTTAATATTAGAGAAATTTAATAATGCGGAAATAATTGATTAGTTGAATTTGCTCAGAATAATGAATGCATCATGAAAATGTTATTTACAATATTATATTACTACTATTTTCAAAAGTTGTAAAAATAATGCTCTCTCTCTGAACATACATACATACATACATACATACATACATGTGTGTATTTGAGTTTGAGAGAGAGAGAGAGAGAGAGAGAGAGAGAGAGAGAGAGAGAGTAGTTTTGAAGATTGATTATTGTAACCTCACTGGATCTTTGAAAGAAATTCTTCAGATATTAGATGAACTATTACAATTTCGGTACAAATCTTTATGTCACTGGCGCGAGCAAGGTATTAGACAGTGAAACATGTTTCTCTTCTCTCGCCTTCTTCACTGTCGTTGTCATTATTAATGATGGTGCGTCTCTAGTAAACAATATTGTATTCACAAGTGTTTCTTCTTTCTTATCGTCATACATGATAAATGTATCATTCACGATCCTTTTTTATCTCCTTCACCACCACGTTTTTCACATCATCATCATCAATGGTATAATTATCAGGTAAAGTATCATTTGTATCTCTCTAATGTCAGTATTACCATAAATGCTAAATATAAATATTTTTTTTCATTCGTCCTCTCTCTCTCTCTCATCATCATCATCATCATCGGTAAATCATGCAAGAATCATTTTGCTCTCTCTCGCATCATCATTAATGGTGAAAATAAAGGTTAATTCGCCGGATTGGATTCATGAGATGGTCGTCCGAGAGTTATGCGTTGGTACGTTATGTCTTTTGAATGGATATGTGTAGTTTTTCAGTCTTCTTGCGACTCTGAAGCGATAAAAGACGCGTGAGAAAAGTCGAATCGAGCGGAGGGTGGGGGTCACGCTTGCACTCCTTGTGTTAATTTATAGTACCGATAAGTTGATTTCATGTTGTCAGAGATTTCGTCGTACTTTATTGATAAAACGTCAGACTCCTGTGGTTCTACTGATAACTCCTATAGTACAAGTCACATAGCTCATGTACGCGGTCTGTCACTTTTTGCAGTTACAGTAGTCCGAGTTTCCTCTGACCCTTGCCACCCCATTTTTGATATTTGGACATTTATGTTGGGATGTAGGGTCAGAGTCCATTCCCTATCGAAAAGTTGGAATTCGCCGACACCGTTTGGTGTCGGCATAGGGTAGCCGCTTACTAACCGGCCTAGCAAACTTTAACGACCTTTCATCGAGATATACCTGCATGAAATCGATAGGAATATGATTTATTTTCTCAGATATTGCGAGTATAGCATTCGTTATGTCTTTAATCCGTTGACAGACTAGCCGAAACTATAGCGTTGATGAAATTTGACCTGGAACTCGCCATTTGCATTCAGAGTCACATGACTACACAAATCTCGCAACCTACATGTCAATGACATCAGAGGTCCAATAGTCACGTGATATCAACAATAAACCATTTCGAAAGTTGTTGTACATAGAATTCAAAAATATTAATTAAAAGTCACGTAAATATAATGCACACTTAATTCTCAACATATTTATTCTGAGAACAACGACTAGAAACCTGTCGGTATCGCAGCAAGGTGGAGAAAACCAGATTCATCAAGTACTAAGCACGTGTCAGCGATGTATTTTGTTGGTATCACATGACTACCGCGTTGACCTGTGCTCGCCGCTTGTTGAATCTGTTGTTGTTTTTTTTTTTGCAAGCTGCTGCAACATTTACAGATTTCTGGTCGTTGTTTCCAGAATAAATATTTTTAGAAGTTTATGTTCTTTTATTTTTCTATAAATATTACGTGACTTTCATTTATATGTTCGATTTGTTTTCCTACAGCAACATTAGAAATGGTTAAATGTTGATATCACGTGACTATTTGAACTCTGAAGTCATTGACATGTGGGTCGCG
>JAECUM010049791.1:0-33295 GCA_016617855.1 Megalonaias nervosa | reverse complement strand
ATAAACTTCCAAGAAAATCATGATTTAGAAATTCCGCAGTCAATATACACTTCGTTAGAACTGTACCCAGTAGGCCTATTGTACTGCACAGTATCGTACCATTTCCTGCCATAGAATGTTTTCCAAATTAGAAATGATGAAAATTAAAATTTAACCGTATTAAAGATATTAATTGCTTATTGTTAATTTCACAGGACGTTCGTCGATTAAATGTGATAATACAGTAATAATATCAAATGTTTTATGTTTCTATTTACTGATGAGTAGAACTTGTGTACTTAGGGTCGACAGGACACCCCATTGCCCTCATTAACATATTCGTATCAATACGCGGTATTTATCTAAACAATAGCACCATCCTCCAAGCCGCTTGTTGTGCAATACTTCCAACACATAAGACTTATAACTTTTTTCTTGATTTTTTTTCTTTTCTAAGAGCGGCGTATATAGCTAGATTCTACTTAGATAATTATTCACAGTTTCATAAAAGAGTAGTGACCTGATGACCTTTATCTAAAGTGAGAGGCAATAATAGTAGCTCATTAATTCTAAATATGTTGAATCTGCTAACTATATTGTAAAAATGCAGGGTTATTCTAATTTAATTGAAAAAATTGGTTGAGAAAAATAATCGGTGTTTGCACCAAGATAAGGAAATTCCAGTCGCGGGGTTACGTTGTTTGTCTCCCCCACGAGGCTATGCCTCCAGCGACAGGGATTTCCTTGTCTCGGTCCAAATCCCAACACAGATTGTATTAATCATGTATACTGCAATCATTGTGAGTTATTCATGTCCACTTACCATTTTGTTGTCGAAGAGTCTTCCATTTGTAATAGGAATATTAAAATTTATGTATAAATCTAGTAGGGATAAACCAAAATTGGTTTACACTTGTCGTCTAGTGTATGTCTCCGCATTCAGAAATCATACGTATCATAATCAACATTACATCCATACGCAAAGTCAAGTATATCGTCAGGCACAAAATCTTCAAAAGTCTTAATTCTAGAATTAAAATCTCCTGATAAGAAATGATAAGAAGTTCGATATTGGTTTTTGATTGAGATAACTTCTTGCTTAATAACTCAATTCCATCTTCACTAATATTATTATACAAAGGAGAATATTCAGGGAAAATATATGTAAAAGCCATGATTAAATCTTAGTAGTTGTATTTGGGTATTAGGGGAGAAATCATACTTATATAGGCGCTCATAGACTTATATGGAATCGACGCTTGGGGGACATATATTATATAGCCGGAAAAGTGACCATGGTTTTAAGATGTGAACAGGTTTATGGGGGCAAAAGTTTTTATGAGACAAACAGTAACAGTTTAACAAGTGACTGACCTCATTGGGGTGACACAGTAACATTGTTGGAGTTGACTCAATATGAGCCACTATAGGTAAGTATGGGAAATCCTATGTTGAATTTGGTTCATAGGTTTAACAAGAAATGAGTTTATAGATACACAAGTGTTTATGGGGGCAACAGTGTTTATAGGAACAAAAGTATTTATGGAGATAAAGTGTTTATAGGGGCAGGGGAAAATGATATGTTAACTTTGTAATTGTTACAGGCCGTTTCCATGTTGAAAAAATTATGAAGACGTACGGAAAATGTAATCTTAACATTTTTAAATATTATCCAACATACATTTTGAGTACTATCCAGCACTCACTTTTTTAAAATTACAATCCAAATGCCACATATACAATCAAACACCCATATTTTTTATTACAACTCAGTACACCATATCCACTTTTTGTTTACAACCCAAACATGCCATATATACCATCCAACACAACAACTGTACAATCCCATACTCATATGCACTATCCAAAACGCCTTGTGCAGTCTCTAAAAGTCTATACCTACTATCAGACGAAAATGATATGATGTAAAAACAAAATCACACAAACATGCTATCCAACAAACTACCTATACCATCCAACACCCAATACGCACTATCAAAAGCCATTGTGTAGTCTATAAACACCAACATCTACTATCAGAAGAAAATGGTTGTGTGTAAAAGAAATGCACACTATCCAAAACGCACGTGTAGTCTATAAACACCAACAGCTACTATCGGAAGAAAATGGTATTGTGTAAAAGAAGGAATGAAATCACACACACATATTATCCAACATCAACGATACAATCCAATGCTCCATACGTACTATGCAAAATGCAATGTGTAGTCTCAAAACACCAAACAATTACTATCAGACGAAAGGGGTAGTGTGTAAAAGAAGGATGAAATCAAACATACTATCCAACACACCACCTATAATATACAACATCCCATACACACTATCCAAAACACATTGCGCAGTCTCTAAAACTCTACACCGACTGTCATAAGAAAATGGGTAGGGTGTAAATGAAGAGATGAAACCACAAATACATTTTATCCAAGATACTATCTATACTATCCAACTATACACGTTATTTAAAATCACTTTTACGCATGACTGAATGGAGTGCGAGTGTGAGTGCGTGTTTAAGTTATTTATCCATAATAAAAAAAATTCAAGACAAAGAGGCACTTATGTTTTCTTTGGTGTATTCTCTTTCTTTAATCACTATGCATAATTCACAACACATCACAAGAGTCCATTTTCTTCTTTCTTTGATTCTGTCTTTCTTTCACTGTCTGCCTCTCTTTTTAAATTTCTTCACCAGTATCAATTCTTCCTCTTCTGCTGTTTCTTCTATTGGTTTTGATTGTTTGCATTTCTTGACGGGGTTGAGCTCTTTTTCTGATTCTGAAGAGCTATCCTCTACTTTCTGTTTGTTTCTTCTCTTGTTTGTTATCTTTTGTCTTAAAACACTCTGAAGACCAAATGTCTTTCTCCTGACAATGATAACAGGTATCTTTACCTTTGTCTTTCCTTTTTCTCCTTTCTTTCTTTTACTTTGACGTTGTGAGTATTCTGGAGCCCAATGTACTTTCTCCTGACAAATATAGCAAGTATCTTGACTTTAATCACGTGAGGAGGAGGAGTCTGTCGTCTTTTCTGAAGTATACTTTCGATTGACTCTGCAAATCTCTGAACAGAAGGCGATCTTGTTTGACTCTTTCATCTTCACGGTTTGGTAGCTAAATGAATACCCTTAGGGTAAGACACTTGCCTTATGTATGGACCTAGTGCGTGTTAAACTTAGTAAATGAAATTTTGCAATAAAGATGAAATGATCACACTATTTCAGCGAGAAACCAGAAGAAGAAACGAAGAGGCAACTACGTGCCGTGTCACTTCATACGCTAGATGAAGTGTTAGCTCAAACCCATGCTAGTGATTTCGAAGAGGACATGAGTGAGCCTGAATCATCGCCCTCCACTTCATCCACAAATCCATGAGAGTACAGAGCCAACCAAAAACAAAGTCGTTCCTGAGCTAATGATAATTATTAACACATTCGAGAGACGCAAAAACTGACAAATTTTTCATTTCAAAATATCCCACTTTTCTCGTCGGTACCCTCAGTTCCATGAAATAATAAATTATTTCTCCGTGACTGTGATTATAAATTGCCTGTCTATAACCAAGACTGACTTTCTTATTTTGTTCCCGAAGCTGCAGAATAACAGTTCGAAGTTTACTTGCCATGGTATGCACTTTCCAACTGAGTTCTAGGTAAGAAACATTTAAAGATTTAATTTCTTGATATCATTCAAGGCCTGACCAATATCAGCATCTTTGTGTGGGTTAGGGCATGACTTTCTTATTTTGTTCCCGAAACTGCAGAATAACAGTTCGAAGTTTACTTGCCATGGTATGCACTTTCCAACTGAGTTCTAGGTCAGAAACATTCAAAGATTTAATTTCTTGATATCATTCAAGGCCTGACCAATATCAGCATCTTTGTGTGGGTTAGGGCATGAACGGGTCACACGAACATGTCCAGATTCGTCTCAGAGAAAGTAAACTGCAAACGTTAAACAGATTGGAGAGAAAAACAAACATTAGCTTGCTTTTACAGTCCAAGAAATGTGTTAAAACAAATCTGACATTAACAATAATGCTATACAGGATCAAGCATGTTTAGAATTTTGTAACATTGTTTTTCATTTGTATCGTCCTAGATTTATTTCTGTCGCTAAAGGGGTACACATTGTGGCTTGATAAACCCCGACATAACGTTTTGTTGCAAATGCATAGTGTCAAGTGAGGCATATTTTGGTTTTTCGGTTATTAAAAGTTACCTTTGTCACGCTATATTCAGTATACTGACCGATCTTACCCAATGTCATTTCTTTTCGCAGCAAATGTTTTTTAATCGTATGCTGAGCATAATGTTATCTGTGAAGAGATTCTATAGTTAAATTTGCCACACTGTCAAACTTGGCCAGAATTAACTAAGTGAAGCTAAGGATAACTCTATTGGCGGCCAGTTACATACATTCAATTCGATATAGAGTTCTATAATTAATCAGAGAGCTCTCTAAATAAATTTCAGAGCACTATCATTGAATTAGAGAGCTCATTATATCAGTCTCTATATATGAATCTAAGACCTCTCTAATTCGATTATTGACCGCAGTATCTTTTTAGATTTGTAGACCACTGTAGCAGAATTAACAAACCTCTATAATATAACTCTCTCTCTCTCTCTCTCTCTCTCTCTCTCTCTCTTAATTCAATAATCTTTATTGTTGTCGATGTATAACAATTTCTTCGTCCTCATCATCGGCTAGGTAGGAAGACTTCGTGAACATGTCAGGTAGCTCTAAAATGACCCCAGAGTTTGTTAGTCATCGTTGGCTGGAGAATGAACCTGTGTACAGCAGAAATCTGAACATCTAGCAAGATCTAGTAAGGTATGTTGGTGCGGTTAGAAGATCTACAACCCCGAAAACTAATCTTGTAATATACAAAGTCAAGCAGTGAAAGACAAAGTGACCCCAGGAAAGATAACGTTCTTCAGATTACTTGCTGGTCACATAATAATAATAATAATAAAAAATAATAATAATAATAATAATAATAATAATAATAATAAAGACTTTATTTAGAGAAGGTAACTCAGCTAGTTACAGAACTAATCTACCTTGAGGCCTTGTATCTGTTATGTACAATATATACAGTATATACAACATGATGTGAAGAATCTGGCTTGACACTAAATAATTAAGTGATTTTAAAAGTCATATTATCAAGCCTGGAACACATGCACAGGCATCTGTGAATACATAATCATGTATAAAATATCATCCTGCATTGAAAAATTCAACTGTGAAAATGATGCAAAATTACAGAAAAGCAGGCGGTATTTATTGTATTAGAACTGTTCAATTTTCTAAAGATTTCATCGATCTGAGACATTAATTATGAAAAGAAGAAATGCTAGGAGCCTGCCATATGTCACTGGGAATGTTGTTCCATACCAGTGGACCAGTATATTGAAAACTTTTTTTTTAAACAATTCCTTCTTTGGCCTTGGAATCATGTTATTTTTGCTTCTTATGGACCTTAAATTTGGAGTACCATCAGCATCTCTTTGGTGAAAGATATTGCTTAGATAGACAGGAATGGCTTTTCTGGATACTTTATACATCAATTTGGCCTTTCTAAGAAATATTCTTTCATGTATTGTTAAAACCTTTATATTATTCATTGCATCCTGGAAATTGTCTATACATTGATCTAGAATTAAATGACAAGCCCTCTTTTGGAGTCTTAAAAGTGTTGTTGTGTTTGAATTAGAGGTATTACCTCAAATTACATTACAATAGTCCAGATATGGCTGAATATAACTTTTATAAAAGATGACCCTATACTGAAGAGGAATGTATGTTTTGATTTTCCTCAGTAGTCAAAGATAAGAATTAACCTTTTTTGAAACGTGTTTAATGTGAATAGACCAAGTAAGATTGTTATCTACGAATACACCAAGAATTTTATCCTGAAAGGTCTTATTAAGGCTCACATTGTCAAACAGAACCTGGAGTTTGTCGCTATCTAGCCTTGCTCGCTTTTGTTGCGTTGTAACTAGTAGGGCTCTCGTTTTTTCTGTATTTATCATCATACTGTTTTCCTTACACCATACTTGAAGTCTTTTGAGAGCATCTTGTAAGTTATTTTCAATTACCGTTTTGGGTTTACCCATCTCAGATAGTGTAGTAGTATCATCTGCATAAAGGTCAGTGGAAGAAATTGAAGTTCCAATCTTAAGAGGTAAGTCGTTGATAAATAGAATGAATAACAGAGGTCCAAGGATACAGCCCTGTGTTACTCCACAATTAATATTTTTACTTTGACAAAGTTGACCATTTAAAGATACCTTTTGCACTCTATCGGTTAAGTAAGAAGTAAACCAGTTTAGGGAGTTTTCACTGCATTGATAGAATTTTAGTTTTTCAAACAAAATGTCATGGTCTACAAGATAAAAAGCTTTACGAAAATCAACCATAATAGTGCCTACCATTTCTCCCTGATCTAATGCTTTCAGCCATTTATCAATCAAAGATACAAGTGCAGTTTCACAGGAGTTATTCTGTCGAAAGCCATACTGATTATCATGAATAAGATCATAAGTATTCAAATAGTTGAGAAAAGAATCATGTACATGTTTTTCTAGTAATTTGGAGAGACAAGGAAGGATAGAGATGGATCTGTAGTTATTTACATCATCTTTTGTTCCTGCTTTATGCAATGGTGTAACCTTGGCAGTTTTCCATGTTTGTGGAAATTTATTAGACCTAATACTTTCATTGCAAATGCAAGCTATACTCTCTACAATTGCAGGCGCAGCTACCCTTAGTAGCCTTGGTCCAATCATATCAAGTCCTGTAGCTTTACAATCATCCATTTTTTAAATATAATTCAACACAAATTCTGGACTCATTTCAGGAATTTCAAACTTTATATTATTTGGTAGTTTTTTAAAGCACAAAAATGTTTGAGTTCCAGATGATAAGATAAGTTCTGGGTTCTTTAAGGTTTTCTTCAATTTGAATGAAAAAGTTGTTAAAAATATTTGAGATGTCAGTTGGATTATCGGTATAAATGCCCTCATGATTGAGGGATAAAATTTCAGTTTTACTCTTACATTTTCCTGCACCAAACTCTATAAACACTTTCCAGATAGCTTTCGGGTTATTTTGGTTTTCATCCTGCACTTTTTTGAAGTGTGCATGTTTGGCTTGACATATCATTTTATTAACTATATTCCTCCAAACTCTATATTCAGTTTGATTTCCTACTGATTTTAGTTGGTCTCTTTGCTTTATTGCTTCTAAAATTTCTGGGGAGATCCAGCCTGGCTGGTGGTCTTTCTTTATCCTGTGTGTTTTTGAAGGGGCATGTTTGTTCACTATACTGATGAACAGATCTGTCCAAGTATCTAACGCATCATCAATATCTTCGATGATTTGGATTCTATTCCATGGAATCTGTTTCAGATCTTCCAGGAATTTAACAGTACCAAAGTTTTGAAAAGATCTAGAAGTAATAGATTTATAGATATTTTGTTTTTGATTTGCCATTGACTTTACGTGCTAGAAAAATTGCAAAGTGGTCACTTATACCAATCTTTGGAACCATTACTTCCCAATCGTTTTCTCTTGTATTGGTATAAATATAATTTATAAGCGTTTTAGAAGTAGATGTTACTCTAGTGGGTTCATTTACTAGTTGCTTCATACCTAACGAAGCAATAAAATTCATCCAATTCACTTTTATTTGATCATTGAGAAGGTCTCTATTTATATCGCCTACAATGTAAAATTCTTTCTCTTCATTTGAAATTTTATCTACTTGAAGTTCAAAATAGTCACACCAATCAGTATGTGATGATGGGGGTCTGTACACAAAACATACTAAGTAGGGCTGAGTTTTTTCTGGAGTGATATGTAGCCAAATGGATTTTATTTGCTGTATTTCTATGTCGTCCGGTCTTTTAGAAATAGTACCAGTTCTAACATACACAAGGAGCCCACCACCGCCTGCTTTCTTATCCCTTCGATAAGGTTTGTCATAGCCATTGATATACAAGAAATTTTCACCCTGATTTTCTGCTTAGCAGTAACGTCTGTTACGAATATGTAATTAAATTGTTTGTGTGTTAGTTTTAAATTCTTTTAATTTTATTTTTGTTTCATTATATTTTATTGTAATGATTATTTTTACTGGATTTGATATTTTCCCCCGTAAATTCAGTCTTTTATTTTGACGCAAAGGTATGACTCAAGCGCTATTTTTGGCTCACCTTGGTTCATAGTTTTTGTAAACATCGAGTTAAAACGATTGGCTGTTACCAATGTCATCTTCAGCCTACGTGTTAATCTGTTGTAAACAGTTTCATTTTTAAATTCACTTCCAGCGTGAGAATCTGATTCTTAGATAGGGCTATTCTAGCTACGTGGTAAATGGCATTATTTTTAATGCGGTGTTCAAATTAGTGGTCACGTAATCCATCACGTGAGCCACCATGTGATCTAAATCGAGGCTTAAAACAGACAATTGGTATTAAATTCATTCAGTCGTAATTTTTACACCTCAGAGCTCGATGTGTTTTATTGCTGAAGCCAGATTGTTTTGAAGTTCATCTATTTTTTGGAATTTAATAATTCATTCTCCAGAAAACTACACAAGTGCTTCATATTTATAAAAGTTCTGGGAGAAAGACATTCAGTGGAAATTTATTCTGGAATTCTAAACGGAAACATTATAAACTGTGATTCAATCGAAGATCTGTTGCCACCAGTACAACGACCTTATCTGACGTCATCGCCTCCATGTTGGAACGTCATCGAGATTCGAACCTGGATTCAATTAGAACTGTTTAGTGATGGGACATATATTTTTCAATTGTAGGATTAATTTTTGGATTATATGCACAAATCGTAACTCCTATTTCATATTTTTGTTTTGTTTTCTAGGGAAATAAATGATTTTTGTTAAAATTTACAAAGCTTGTTGACTTCACTCTTTTCTTTTGTTACATTTGTACGAGCCTACACGTAACACTTCACTTGATCGATCTTTCCACGAAAACCCTGAATATTTAAATGACCTATGTGTAAACCCTTACTAGAAACTTCTGAATTCGTGAGATTAACAACAATGCTATTAGAGGCACTCAAGGAGACATTAAAAGTATTAAAACTATGTTCATAATGATCATCTTTACAACTGTCGTTACTGTATAAAAAAATTAGTTTTTCTACTACTGCATTTTCTACTTTTATAATCATTGTGTAAATCTGAACTATCAGTTATATTTGAATATGTACAAGTAGCTGGTAAGTTTCCACATTCAGAACATCCATCAGCAAAGGGATCAAATCTGTTTTAACATGAAAGCATGCATGCCTACTTCCCAAACAGACATGCCAATGGTTTGCTCTCAGGCTGAGATACATCAGACATTTTGCAAGGTCTCTTGAGGAATTTTTAAAAAATATATAACCTGGCGTGCTGGCAGCTTCTACAACATCTGAAACGCTTGTGAGGTTAGCTGTTGAAAATAAAGACTATATTCTACAATAATATTGAAGTGCGGCTGTTAACCGTAACGGCAATGGGATTTTCAAGTGAATTTGACAAAGAAACTAAAGCTTAAGTGTTTTCCCTCAAAATCATATTCATTTATAAGATATTTATCAGCATTAAATCCCAAAATGGTTCAGTCATGAAGAGTGCAGATTTAGATTTAATAGCGTTGAGTCCATTATAGCAGGACTCAGCAGGATAGGGGGTGATTTGACTTGGTCTTTAATACATCATAGCCAGTTTGTAGACGATGCTATATTAACCAGACAGGTTTTGTTAGGGTTACAAATTTCTCACCAAACATAGACAGATTAAATGAATTCTATCCAGACTGTATACCTGAAGCAAGATATGCAAAAAAAAAAAATAAATAAATAAATAAATAAATAAATAAATAAAAAAAAAAAATATATTCACGTAACCCAGCTTTTGCTTGTACGCTCTCATAGCCATGACAGCGTTGAGCGAGGGATTTATGTCAACAAAGAGAAGTGGAAAGCATGTAACATAAATTATTAGCTGCACAGAGGTTGATTTGTGACCATGATAAAAACTTTGTTGGGGTTCTGAATGTATCTATTTCAAATGCGTTCTAACATTAGCAACAACTGACAAATATACCTTGATAGGGACGGGAAAAAACAGAAAACACAGCTGGAGTGAGGAAAAGTAAAACCACTCTTGAGAAATAGAGATTGTTACGACTCTATGGAACTTAAACTAAGTAACCGAAAAAGCGAAACCAACAAGTTTTGTAAAATTCAATAAATAATAAATTTCCCCAGGATACAAAGTTAAAATTTAAAAAACAACTTACAGTATTGTGATTTAAATCCCAAATAGTTCTAAAAGTTGTGTCACAAGTCCAAAGGTATAAAGTACCAGCTTAATTCCATTAGTATTCCAAATAAGTTCCAATACTGAACGTGATGATTTGCCTGTAGTCTCTAACGTTCCAATGGCATGGAGTATGATGATGTACTAAGAGTCTTTTGATGCATAACAATAATATAGTCCAAAATATCCTTGTCTGAATTCACTACAGTTCCAAATTAATGTTTCTGTCCAAGAATATTATTGATATTATTGATGAGCGCATTGTATTCCCAATGAATAATAATTTGAATAAATAATTTCACCCAAATGAAAATGTGAACACAATAATATTACTGATTCTGCTCAAGATGTTAAGGCAAGAATGCGTAAGTTTTAAAGTAACCAACATTAAATAAAAACTAAGACTCAATAATAGAACCTGGTGAGGGTCAAAACTAAATCTCTTAGAACCTTCTAAATTGTCAGCAAGATAAGGTCCATTACTAAAATTATAATAAAGAACATGGCAACATCAGGAACACCAGGTTTTTCCATGGGGAATACCAATGTCCTAGATTCAGATTAAGATAAACGTGTTTACCTTAATTGATAATGATCCTAATATTTAATCTATACTCACAGAAAAATATTAGCCATGTATTGTTTTGTTTGCAAAATCAATGTCCCTAGTCAGGCATACCATGAACTTGATTTTGGAATAAGGTCAATTGCAAAATACAATTATATTTAACATATAATCATGGAGAAAAAGGACAACAAGCAATACAAATCACACACACACACACACACACACACACACACACCGAAGCCGAAGGGCAAGTACAATTTACCAATCAATCTATGGGACAGATCGAAAGGTAAATCTCAGAGATTAATAATTTGGTTGAAAAATTTAATAATATAGTATAATCCCTGTACAGGTACAATATATAGATTAGACACACCTTTAAAGATAAAATTAAATGATTTGACAAAGTACACTTGCAACTATAAAATTAGCTATTACATTATTGTTCATTTCATGTGCAATTGTTGTATATTGGATGATGTTTATAATTCGAGAGATGGACTCTACAGTTTAAAAAAATAATACTTTTAAAAGTGGGTTAGCTAATTTACGCAAACCCTTTAAAAGCCTTTGAAATATCCTCAAATTACACTATGATGTAATAAGCTTTCTGGTTCAGCAGGCAAGACAAATAAGATATGAACTCGGCATTTTAAGTGATAAACTTTAAGATCTATACTTAAAATCTAAACTTAATGCAGCCACTGATGCAAAAGTTATATAACTTTCAAAAAAATTAACGCAAAACTTGAATGTTTCCTGCTTAAGACCGTAACTCAAGAACCGCGATAAACGCCGGTAAGTGTTTAAAATGTACATTGATGTGTGAGGACAAGTTTGTCTGCGCCAAAATGCACGATTTAATGAATAGGTGACATCATTCTCCAAAACCGCTCATCAGTATCAGTACAGAGGCGGGGTTTGAGGGGAGGGTGTAAAAAAAGTTGCTCGATCAAACTATGGTTAAGCAGGCGAGACATGGAAGACAAGATCTTCCATCACGCTAAGATATAAGTTTCAGAGATATATTATAGAAGATACGTCATTTTGAAAAACTTTAATGCAAATATTTAACCTTGTTACTGTGATGCAAGAAACTTTTAGCATTATGCGGGTTAGACAGAAACAGCTACTTCGTAAAGCGTGTGTTGCTTCAAATTGAACTTTTATTTTTCTCGTCACAACGTCTATCTTTTTTTATATCAAACTGGCGTGCATACATATCTAACTGTTATCTTCACTGAAGTTACTTTGGAAATCTGAAACGTTTCTAAGGCAGTTAAAGATATTTTTATGTTTAAAATCGGCATTTGTATCTTCTTCAGCTCAACTAATTTTGACCACACATTCATCCCGTCGAAACGTAGAAACAAATATCTCTTCATACCGTCAGTGTTGTCGCCGTGTTAAACTCGCGAAATATTTCTATAACCGATTCGAAAGCTGTTGATATTCTTCTGTAGCTAGCTCTACAATTTCCATATGTCCCAGCTCTAAATTTAACTATATAAAGGTCAGCTCTGAAATTTTTAAATTCAAACAAATATTAAGTTGTCAAATTACATTTCCGTACAATATATGAGAAACAAAACTGCGAGTGGTCTATTATAGTTTTATCTTGTGTGATGTCATGTTTTGCATACAACTAAAAATGTTTATGCAGTTGATTTCCTTCAGTTTCAGGCGAAATACGACATGTATTTGCAGCAATGAACTGTCGATTTGTTTCTTGCTGTGCATCCATTTTTGAATTTTAGCGATAAAATACAGTATGAATGAATGCATTAGCGTACTAAGGGTAAATGATACCCGGTGCGAATATTATGCCCAGCCAACGATTTTCCTGCAGGAAATTGCAATTTAATTTTTATCAGCTGTCTTGGCGCCCTAAGACTCCTAGCGCCAGGGACAACCGCCCCGTCCGCCCACCACCATTCCCCCCCCCCCCCGTTAGTATGTTACATTAATTCATGTACACTCAAGCGTGACGAAATTAATTAGGAGAGCAGTTATTTTTTCATGCTATGGAAGCTGGGCTTGAATGCCAAGTACCACTATTTGTAAACATCAACAAATGAATAAGAGTGCTCTGTAACTGTACTGAAAAGATCTTAGTTTTTGGGGGTTTTATTTTTTGTTTAGCTCTTTAATTCATTTATATATTTGTCGAACCAATGTCGAATTAGAGAAGTCTCAAATTCTATTAGAGTGGTCTACAAATGAATTAGTGACCTTATTCGCCTGAAGAGGTCTACATTTGAATTAGAGAGGTCCACAATTCAACTATAGACACAACAATTATTAATTGTAGGCTTTACTGAATTAGGGAGATGTCTAATCAATAAATAGACCTCTCTAAATTAATTACAGAACTCCATAATTTATTAGAGAGCTCTATACTGAATTGAATATATGAAAGAAATAATAATAAAAAAAAAACGGCTGCCCATATAACTGTAAAGTTACAGCCTAACATTTCCTGTTGTTTGCGCTTTTGTTGAAAAGGAAAAACTTGGTACATTGAAGTTATGCATTGTGCATAGAGTATTTGTACTTGCTACGAAACGATTTTTGCCAATTACTGGAACACGAAAAGTGGGTCACTTTCGCCTCTTGTCACCTGCTCAAAAATTAAAAAATATTTATTGCTTAAGTGTAAAAGTGGAGTACCTAGCCTACTCTTTGTTGCTGTGTGTCTCTGTCTGTCTGTCTATATGTACGTTGCAACCTTTTTTCAAATCAAACAATGAATTCAACATCGCGATGTCTTCACGCTTTTGAAAGTTTTTGCTGGTATTATTTGTGTACCACAGACTACCTTGCTATTTTCGGATAATAATAATAATAATAATAATAATGTTAATATTGGATATTTCATGGAATTGCTCAGTCTTTGTATCGTTTTGTATTCATAGTCGCTATTTACATCACTGTGGCTGAAATGCTAACTCGTTTAGAATTCACAATACTCAGGTACTTAATTTTGATGAATATGTGCAAACAGAAATTAAATAAAATAAAACATCTGACAAGAGAGATCGTTGTATATACAATTAGGAACTTCATTTGATGACACCGGACTATATTCGAATATTTTTGCTTGTTGTACATGTCATGGTAGTCCAAGTTTCCTCTGACCCTTGCGAGATTTGTGTAGTGATGTGACTCGGAATGCAAATGGCGAGTTCCAGGTCAAATTTCATCAACGATATAGTTGCATCTCGTCTCTAAGCGGATTCAAGATATAACGAATGCTACACTCGCTATTTCTGAGAAAATAAATCATATTCCTATCGATTTCATGTCTATGTCTATAAATACGTTGACGCAGTCACACTTGACTATTAAGCAACGGGTGGTGCGTGGTCAAAGATAAAGAAAAGACGGAAGTGATAGGACAGTCAGAAGAGTAGTGACAGGAAAGGCAGAAATAAGTAAAAGAGTGTCAGTGTACGTTTTCGTTCCTTCATACTCAGACCAATCCGGCTACCGTAGCGGCGATGAGATATGAAACCTCAACCGGCATAGCCCTGAGAATCACTAGGTCTTACTTGTAGCTGACTAGTTCATTAAAGTGTGATTTTGGAAAGCTCCTGCTTGTGAGATACCAAGCCAGGAGCTTCTGCAATTATTGCTGGTAATTTATTCCAAGTCCCTATTGTGCATGGGAAGAAGCTAAACTTGTAACAATTTGTCGATGCTGACTTTAATTGGAACTTTTTCCTGTGGTTTGCCCTAGTCTGGCTATATGCCAGGGTCAGGTATTTGTCCGCTAGTATTCCACTAGGTTGTTCGCAATCTTGTACAACATGGTCAGCTGGGCCTTGGTTTGCCTGGATTCGAGTGATTCCCACTGGAGATGGTTCAACATTGCACTGACACTGCTAGTGTTACGATATTTATTTGTGGTGAATCTAGCAGCTCTCCTCTGAACCATCTCTATCTTATTTATTAGATCTTTATTATGTGGGTTCCACACAGTCGAGCAATACTTAAGACCTGGTCGAACCAGAGTGAAATATGCTGCGCTTTTTACTTCTTCATTGTTGATTTGGAGGTTGCGGCGCTGGAAACCAAGGTTACAGTTCCCTTTTTTCACTATCTTGTCTATGTGCCTTAGCAGCAGAGAGGGTGAACCCTACAACTTTTCTGAGCCTTTGTTTCTGCATTTTAACGGTTCTATCGATGACATTTTCTCTAATTGATCTCCAATATTATGGTACCTTCGAATATTTCAGAGAGGGTGCGCCTACAACTTTTCTGAGCCCTTATTTTTGCAATTTAACGGTTCTATTGATGACATTTTCTCTAATTGATCTCCAGTATTATGATACCCTTCGAATATTTCAGAGAGGGTGCCTACAACTTTTCTGAGCCCTTATTTTATAAAAATAAAGGTTCTATCGATGACATTTTCTCTAATTGGTCTCCAATATTATGGTACCTTCGAATATTTCAGCACCGGGTCACTCAATTTTTGTCGTCCACGCTCTGCTGCTATAAATTAAACAACTATTATAAATATTAACAATGAGTATAAGAGAACCACATTCAGCTAGATTAGCTCGAGAGCGACTACAGGCAATTAGAAAATATTTACCCGTCCGTGATTTATTCAAGAAACAATTACAATCACGTCAAGAATCTCAGGTGGAATTTGAAGAGGATACAAAACAGTTATTTAAACCTATTACTGAGACCACTAAAGGTCTTCTTCCTGCGTTAGAAAAAACCGCTGAAGCGACTGGAAAAATAGCAAAAAGAACGAAGCAGACAAAAGGAATTTTACGTGGACTTCCAGCTGAAATAGCTGCTGCTCAACCGATGCGAGAAATACTTGAAGGTATTGAACAAGTTCGTGGTGAAATAGGTGATATAAAAGATCGTACACAAGAACCAGAAAAACTAGAAGAAGAACAAATAAGAGAGAAAACTGATATAAATAACAAAATTACCGAAGATGCTATTGCTGATATTACAGGGGCTAAAGATGTAGTAGTATTAGCTGAGATTGCTGTGAAAAGCTATAATGATCGAGGACGGTTTTTAAAATCTGAATATGCTGATAAACCTGTAAGTCATGAAACCTGGTACAAATGGATATTTCGTATATATTATAAAACTGATCAGGCCAGAAATGATGATCCGAGATATATGGAATATATTCGTGTAATAAATAGTTATCTTTCGTATATACAATTATCACCAGAACAACAACAACAATTAATGCAACAAAGACGAGAAAAACAACAACAAAAACAACAACAACAAAAAAATAAAACAACAACAAAAACCAGAAGAAAAAAAATCAAAACCATTTGAGTAGTCACTCCGTGATTATCCAGTATCACCGAAACCAAAAATATCACCGAAACCAAAAGAAGAAACTGAGGAAGAAGAAGAATTTTATGATACTCCTGGCGCAACTGGAAGTGGTTTAGGAAGTGGTCTTATTACTTGTCCCAATAACGTTCTTGCTGATGTTGATCGACTAGAAATCCTCATTGGAGGAAAACGAGCTGGCAATAATTCTACAGAGATAATTAATGAAGCAGCTGATATTTGTCAACGATTATTTACAGGTGGAATTATGGATATTAATGTATATCGATCCCTCATTAATGAAATTGCCGATGGCTACTATAGTGACTGAGTATGTAATTAAACAACAGCTACTATAATAAAATGATCGTATATAGTAATCAACGTGGACCAACCATGGTCAGGGTAATAAACTCACGATTGCCAGTATACAAAACAACCTACGGAGATGGACTAGGCGATATTGTTCAGGGTCTGTTTAGAAGGATAGCCCCAAAAGCAATACCGATTGCAAAGCAACTGGGAATGAAAGCTATTGATGTTGTTAGTGAAAAAGGTATTGGTGCTGTTGGTAATCTCGCTAGTAAAGCGTTTTCAGCGATCAAGGATAGACTAGCACGATTAATACGCAGACCTGCGGTCCGACCTCAACCTGTAAAATTACCTAGCACTGAAGTAATGCCTGCAAATATTAGTAAAATAATAAATCAAGCTGCTAATCAAAAACTAGCAGAGTTGGCTGATGTACCATTATCAGAAAAAGAAAAAAATATAACCGCTAGTCTGATAGCAGGAAGTGGTCTCACTTCTCGAAGTAGTCTTCGTTTTAGACGATAATAATTATAATAAAGATGTTCAAACGTATATCTGATCCAGCGTTTGACATGGATGCACCAGTACTCAAGGATGAGTCTGTGCGTGATTATCAATATTATTCTTATGACGCTCGAATTCCAGATCAGCGTGGAAGGATTGAACTTCAGGTTCAAGATACAAGTAGGTATTTCTTATCCGCTGAAGCATTTATTGAAGTAGAAGGTGAAATTTTAAATAACGTTGCTCCTGCAGCACCAGTAGCATATGGAGCCGATATTAGGGTTGGTTTTGTTAATAATGGTATTATGGCGTTATTTGATAGCGCTACATACATGATTGACGGAAAAAATATTGAATCAATCCAGAAAGACGTTGACGCTGCTACAACAATACTTGGTCTTGCGAGATACAGCGACGATTATTCAAGATCGGCTGGCCCGTCAATGATGTTTGCAAAGGATACAACTGATTTTCCAGAAAGTAGAAACGTTACTGTAGGTGATGTGAGAGCTGGAGGAGGAGCTGCAGATGTTCCTGCAGTATTATCGATGAATGCAAATTTTAATTTAGGATTTGCAGTACGTAAATCAATGTTAAAAGGTGACAGGAGAGAGTTTTCATGTGCGATTCCACTGTCACATATCTTTGGATTCTGTAGAAATGTCAGAAAGGTTATTTTTGGAGCCAAACATACGGTTGTACTTGTACGAAAAGGCACTGATAATGATGCAATCTGGCGACCTGGTGCAGTTGATGCTGGTAAAGTAGTACTAACAAAACTTTCATTGTGGATGCCGGTGATAACTCCGTCAATATCTGAAGAAGATCGGTTAATATCTTTTATGAGTCAAGGTGGTAAATCAACGTTGTCATGGTTGACAGTGACCACAGATGCTACCCAAAGTAATATTAATGGTTTATTTACATGGCAAATAGCGTCACAGCAAGGTGTTTCTGCACCGCGACATATATTTATTGCGCTTCAAAATACTGCACGAGTAGACGATCAAGATGAAAGCATAATGATATTTGACAAACTTGGTGTTTCTGAGGTTTCATTAAGGATAAATGGACATCAAGAACCATCTGAGGATATATTACTGAATTTTGAAAATAATCATGTAGCACGTGCATATCATCGTCTTATGTCGTTTATGGGGCGTGATCAGAACATTGATACTGGTTTACAAATATCACAGTTAGATTTTACAACCTTATATCCGATTTATTACTTTTCACTAGAACATTTAGATTCAACCAGACAATCAGTAGTCGATATACATTTTCGAGCTCGTGTTAATAGAGATGCTGGAGCTATTCCTAATTATAGAGCAATAGCCGTTATACTCAGCGATAAGACGATGTTACTTGAAGGTGTTAGTGGACGAATGAGAGTCGTTGATGCTCCAGTAGAAAATATGTAATTAGATCACCTTGACTTAAAATCAGGATAATAATTATAATGTCATATCATCACGCTAGTGTTACCCTGACTCCTGGTCAGATTAAAAGGCTACAATCAGCATCAAAAAATAACTGTGGAATAAAAATATCGCTAAAGCGAGAACATATGAGCGGTTCAAATAAATTATCATTGACCGATCGTCAATTCAGAAACTTCAATGAAGCTAAAAAATCAAATAAAGGTATAAAACTTAATCTTTCTGCGGGTGCCATCAAAGATGCTGTTAAGACAGGTGGTATATTTCCACTTCTCGCAGCTATACCAGCATTAATAGCCGCTGCAGCTCCAGCTGTTGCAAAAGCAGCTGCATTAGGTGCTGTTGGAACCGCTGCTGGAATGGCATTAAAGAAAGCAACCGGACAGGGAATCAAAAAAAAGGGAAGAGGTCTAAGATTACCAGGGACCCCATATTCTTACGGAAAGGGTCTAAGATTACCAGGGACCCCATATTCTTACGGAAAGGGTCTAAGATTACCAGGGACCCCATATTCATGGTACGGAAAGGGTCTAAGACTTCCCGGGACCCCATATTCATGGTACGGAAAGGGTCTAAGACTTCCCGGGACAGTTTACTGATATCGCCTATGTCCAATTTTGATTTACTTAATGCTACTAAAAAACTAAAAATAAAAAACTTCAGAGGTGTTTTTATGCGCGATCAATTACCAAAACAACCGAATAATATTGAAACTGGTATTATTAATCTCGATAAAAACTCTGGACCAAGCACGCATTGGGTTGGATATGCAATTGATCCACGTGGAATTATTTACTTTGATTCATATGGATTAGTGCCACCTAAGGAATTTCTTCATTATGTCAGCAATAATATTGCTCCAATCTGGTATTCAACGTTACCAACACAAACACTAGCTGATCCACCAATATGTGGTCGTGAAGTACTTAATGTACTTGATGCTATATCAAAATCAACAAAACCACCTCATAAAGTCGTGCATGAATATACCACATTGTCACATTTAAACGGATACTAATAAATATAATGGTAGATATTTACGGAAGATCTCGCAAAGCTCAGAAGCAAGTTGATTTATCTAAATGCGCAACTCTTGATCAACTCAGAAATGAGATTGACGATTTATTAAATATTACAAGTGTGGATCAAAATGAAGTCGTTGTTTTTCAGGATAAACAAGGACGATTAAAAACGAGTAACATACAACTGACGGACGCAATCGTACGAATTCCTACCGCAGTTGTTGATAATATCGTTATTTTCTCCGATCAGGGTAAAATACAAGATTCTGGTAAGTCAGTTAACGATTTTATCAAGCGAGCTGGTGATTCAGTCAGGGATAGCATTATCATGAATCGAAATAAGATTATAGACCTTGGAAATCCAACCGTAGATACAGACGCCGCAACAAAAAAATATGTCGATGATCAAGAATCTAAGTACGTGTTAGTTAACGGTGGTATAATGCGTGCATTTCTCAACATGAATAATAATGGTATTAATAATCTTAGAACACCAGAATCTGATTTTGACGCTGCAACGAAGAAATATGTAGACGATAGCAACATTCCTACGGCAACTTCGCTAAAAACAATCAATACCGAAATGACCACACTCAATGGTACTTTTACTAAACACGTGGAAACGTTTTTAAATTTTCGTAGAAACATAAACAAACCCATTAAAGATTTTTTTGGTGATCCACCAACCGTTAACATAAAACTAGCCGACGTTAACATGAAACTCAATGATATTGTTAGTGGAATACCTAATATTGTTCAAAAACTAATCTGATTAAAATCCTTCACAATCAGATCGTCAATGTCGTGTACACAGTAGCATCAGGATTAACAACATGGTCACAGCAAAATAACACTATTAGATATACCGCACAAGTTACTGGTGTGTATAGACTGTCTATCTTTAGCTCTGCAAAGTTTAAAATTTATACTACAACATTTCCATGGCGTCATTCAGCCGATGCTTTCTCTGGAGCTGTATCTATAGTGCTAAATAAAGATACTGAAGAAATATTTTTACTGGAAGCAGATGATCAAACAATAACCGCAACGTCTTACTGGTGGTGTTTGGAATTTGTAGCTGGAACACCACAATTAGTCACTTAATATAACAATAATGGATCAACCTCAGTCTCGCATTGACGTTCAACGTTACAGATACAATCAAGTATATGAACGTCTGTCTAAACTAAAGGATTTTATTAATTATTATAACATAAAAATAAAAAAATACAAAAGGCATATAGTTGTCATCGATGTAGTTGTTTACTCAGTTTCTGCTGTTATTGCTGGAACAGGATTATTATTATCAACATTGACGATGACAGCACCTGATGTTATAACCATCATTGTTTCAGCATCAACGACTATTGCTGGTGTTCTCGGTATTATAGCTAAAAAGATAGATACCTGTACAAACGTTAAATTGCACGATTATATGATTAAATTACATACAGTAACAGAGGCATGTTCTAAACTATCCTTGTATATTTCTTCATGCGTTAGTGATGGTGAAATATCCGATACTGAATTTGCGATGATGATGAAAACCTTAAGGTGACCGCTAATGATTTTGACGAATTAAATAATAACGATAATAATAATGACAGACAGGGAATTACTTCTGCAGATCGTCACTAATACGACTCCGTCAAAAACTACAATGGTTTCATTAAGTTCGACCAATCCTGAATTTAGCATTAACTTTCCAACATCAATTCCTGCAAAGGAAATAGCATTAGCACAGTTACGGGTTTATCATAGCTGGCCTAATATTAGATCAAAACCATTTGGTGGACTACAGCCAGATAATTCATTAGTATTCGCAAATAAGAATAAACCTGATGGAACTCCTGATTGGCAAGTAGTTAGTATTCCAACTGGCAGTTATCAGATAGATCAGATCAACGATGAATTCCAACGCAGAATTAAATCCATTACAGAAAAAGAATCCAAAATAGCGATTACTGCTTACGAACCAACATTATCAGCGGCTATTGAAATAAATTCCCCTGGTTATCTCGTAGACATCTATCAAAGTTCGATTAGATCTGTATTAGGATGGCCTGATATTCCACCGGTTTATCAAGGACCATTAGAACCACAACGATCTGATTTCGTCACGGATAAAAGAATATTTATACAACTTCCAGAATATCGAAAAGTAAAAGATGCTTATCCATGGCAAAAATATTTAGGCGATAAAAGAGTTATACATTATATAGATAGAATAGAAGACTATTTTACAAAAATAATTGATGGCAAGAAAGGTAAAATAATAATACTTGATATTGATGAAATAAATTCATATGCTAATACAATTAAATCTGAACATGAACGTGTATTTAATAATCTACGAAATTTATTTTCAAGCATTAATGTTTCTTACAGCGATGATTTAAAAAATCAAATAATTGCCTCAATACAACATTTGAATCAAATTGCTTCAGATCTAGAGTTTATGAATAATGTTTTTGTTAACAGAGAAAAAGGATTAGCAGGCCCACCTCAAATTACATATATTACAGGTTATTACATAGTTAATGAAGACGATCCAAAACAGAGTGTTCCACTCAATCGTTTATTTACAATAGTATTTCTTAAACATTTCGGAATTACTCAAGAACAACTACCAACATTTATAGTTCCCGGATTTAACTCTGAAGAGCTAAAGAAATCAGTTAATGATTTTATTGATGAACAGTTTAAAATAATATGTGATTCATGGAGAAAAATAGCCCCACCATCGGTTATTCTTAAACATAACAACGATCCATACGGTGGAGACCGTCATATATCGCCAGGCGTTGTTAATATAACATCAACGATTGCAGTCAATCTAGTATGTGATGTAATTGATGGCAGTTATCAAGTAGACCTTGAGAAATCTAACCACCGCAGTGGCACTGCGGAGCAAGGTTATATATTATATGCATTTAGTCCTCAAGCTCCGCCTGGGTGGTTAATTGTATCTGAACCAATTAACCCCGTTTATCTACGTTTACATAATCCGTTATTGTCGAGAATAAATTTCAAACTTACTGACCAGTCTGGACACATTTTGGATCTACGAGGAGAGAATCTTAATATTAATCTGTATATACACTCGTAGAGTTGTCGTATTTGCGCATCAACACTGTTCGTTTAGCGAATAAATTATTTTGCAATTCAGAAAATATTATAGATCTGAGAAAATTTGCTTGTTTTATGTTATTTTTGCTTGTTTTATGTTATTTTTGCTTGTCTTATGTTATTTTTGCTTGTTTTATGTTATTTAGACCGAATGTCATCGCTGCTGTTTATTTTTGATAAAAACCTATTTTAAATATATAAATATATATATATAATGAACCATGAAAACATCAACGATATTATCTGTGCTATTAAAAAATTAAAATATAACGGAATAAAAATATCTGATAATCTTGACCCTCAGAAAATTATGTGTGATTTTGAATCACTGCAACAGAGAAAATTTGATAATAAATATACACTACCTTCAAACTACAGATTTATAAAATTAATATATCAATCTATGCTTGAATCACTAGCTATGGTAAACGATGATCAGGTAAAGCTATTTGCACCTCTTGCACGTTCGATCGAAAATATTAAATCCGAACTATCTCACGAATACGAAAGAAGAAAGATCGTGGATAATCGTGTAATGCAATTAAGAAAGATTATGCTATCTGATTCTGTCGATAATGACGCTGAGAGCAGCGACGGTGAAGGTGGACCCTTGACTGTAGTTATGGCTAAACAAAAACCTTGGCAAAACTGACAGTCGAACTATCTGTTTTTGTTTTGAAGAGTTATTTGACGTATTCAAATATTATCGACTGATCGTATTTTATTGAATATGCAGATTTAGTAATATGATCAGCTACACGTTGTACCGATCGAGGACGTATATCAAAATATCTAGCAGCTGCGTTTATTGAGAAGAAGGTCATTTCTTGGTCTGTTTCTGTATTTATGGATATAACAGACCTCGGGATCTTGAGATATTTTCCAGTATTTCCACATGCAGAATTCTGACTTTGTGTAATAGCTCGCAGGTTAGATAACTGATTATTCTGGGGAACTCCATCAATATGATCAACTACATATCGATCTTTAATCAATCCAAAATAACACTCAACAATGAACCTATGAAATAAATATCTATTTTCCCCAGCACTGAATCTAAAATAACCAGTATTATCAAGACTACCGACTGGTTTTTTTAATCTACAGTTTCTGATCACGCCATCTCGGGATGCTTCATAATTTTTGATGATCGGATGTTTCACAAATTCGTTTTGCTCCATTTATATACCAATACTATTTGTCTAAATCATTATTCTGAAATCTAGCCAGATAATCCTCTACGGTTTTTATAGGGGATTTACCATTTTTTTTTTGTCATAATAACGTTCTAACTCTCTATATTTTTTACCGCCGCATTTCACACATAACCGAGTTTTTCCTCTGACTCCAGCACCACACTGAATACACGGTTTTGGTCCTAGACTTCCATTTCTAACACATTGCATATGGTAGCTACAGAATTCATTCACGCATGCTCTGTTACAAGGAGAAGTATGTCCGATTTTAAGCCAGTGGCAGTAATTTGTTTCAATCATTATATATATACTAAAATTCAATTTAAATATTTGTTTTAATTATATGGAGGAATTATCCATGATTGAACCTTCCCCTGCTAGATTTGACCTTGACAGACTACCAGAATATAAATTTAGTACTTTGATGCAGGATCTAGCTTTAACGAATGAAGATATAACTAAACGTATCCGTGAAGCCAAAAAAGAATTTCGTGACGATGGTGCTGCACATGCATGGTCAACATTCAGATTTGGAAGTGTTTTCAATGTGATGAATGACGAACGAGGAAAAGTAATTATTAACCACCTTGATAATCAAAAATATTTTATTTTAATAAAATTTATTGTAAACACAGATGATGATATCTGGATTATTCGTGATAAGCGTGATCCAGTACGTGTGCAGTCCGGGGGTAATATTGTTCTCTTAAATAACAGATCCAAGCCCGGAATACTTACTGGTATAGACAGACCGTATTATGAACGGGGGTATCCTGTGACCGCAGTTGTATATGCAATATATCCGTTAAATGATAAACCTGATGTTAAGAATCTTAAACCGATGAAACTGTCGAGAATAAACTGTGCAGCTGAACGAGTTACAGAACATTTTACAAATGCGATACGTGGTAATGGCCTGACAGATTTAAGACGTAAAAAATAAACACATGGGCAGAAACAGTTAAAGATACCGGAGCGTCTATCAAAGATGTCGCTGAGCTAGAAAAGAAATTAAGATTTCCAATAACAGTAAAGACGTAAACCGGAGAGATTTTATATAAACCAAAATACATAAAAAATGGAGCTCCGATAGACATAGTCGATCATAATTCGCATGCGTGGACCTCAGCAGTAACAATATTTCCACGAGATAGAACGGTTAAATTTTATTATGGTAATATACTTGATACTATCAAAAATATCAGTAAAAGTGACCCTGTATCTGTGTGGTTGTTTCAAAGTTCAGAATACGAACATTACGATCAGTTTGTACGGCCTAATGGCAATATTTACCGTACAGAATCTCTTCATGAAGAAATGGAACATCTTGCGCTAAAATATACTTCAGACGATGTCAAAGTTAGACAATTATTAAATAATTGTTTTACTGTTTCATCAGTAGCTGCTCATTTCGCTCAGGAGAAAAATTCATGGAAAACGACACGATAGGAATTTCTTGATGATGTCCGGAATAGCTGTATAGAATATGGACATGGTGGATTATGGAATACCAAATACAACCATAGTGACGTTATCTCTGTTGATATGGCAGCGTGTTATCCTGGAAGTTTTCTTGGATATGGAGAGTGTTCTAAATACTTTAAGAGATTTGGACATCCATCACACGAGATGACCAAGGTTTCGATAAACGGATCCCTACCAGATTTTGATCTAACAGGATTTGCGTGTGTAGAATCATTCGAGTTTGCACAAAATCTTCATCCTATCAACTATATTTGGTTTGGAAGACATTTTTCAGAGAAGTACTGGGTACCGATAGTGCTGTTGAGGTATATGCTTGATGCTGAAATTTTAATATCGTTGAGAGTAACTGAAGCGATTATATCGTATCGTCCGCAGAAGCAGGTTTGGTTACCGGAACCCGTCGATGATACCAGGAAAGAATTCCTTGATCTTGACGAAGATGACTGTAAATGCAGGGACGATGAAAAACTTGCAAAAGATCTTGGTAGAAAGATAATCGGCAAGTTTACTCAAGGTAGTTCGTACGACTATAAACGACACTGTACAAGATTGATTATGGACCATGCTGAACTAGATTTTATAATCGCTGATACAACGGAAAAAATTACGTTTGTAAACCGATGTAATGCTTATTTATCAGACGGGACCAAACTAGGTACGATTGTGAGCTATATTGATGGCGATTCACCGCAGTTCACTCATTTAAGATCTTCGATGTTGGCTTATGTTTCAATAAATATATTGTCGATGATAAGTAGATTTCCTAATGATGCTGTTAGAGTTGCTACGGATTCGTTTTATATACATAAAAAATATAAGGATTTGTTAAAACCGCTGCTTGGTAATGGTGAATGGGGGACATGGAGAATAAAACAAGAGAATATACTTAGCTATTCTGAATCTGCAGACGTTGAAATTATGGAGAAATATTACAAAAATAATAATCAAGCATCAAAATCATCTGCACCATCTGTATACGACCCTGTAGCTAGACATAAGACTGTTTATCTTAACGGATGCGGTGGTTCAGGCAAAACAACTCGTGCGATTAACTTATTTATGAATAATAGTTCAGATATAATTGTTTTGACACCGACACATAAATTAGCCAGGGAAATAAAAGAACGAGGAGTAAAATCATGGACATACCATAGTTTCTTTAGATGGTGCGGAGACACATGGACTCCTGAACGAATGGGTGAAAAATATATACCTAAGTATATTATATGGGACGAGATATGCACGGTGTCGTTAGAAGTATTAAAAGTATTTCTTGAGTGGTTGTTATTAAAGAATACTGCTGTGATAATGTGTGGCGATCATGGTCAACCACAACCTTTTATTGGACAATCTTCACAGGAATGGCTGAAGAATGACGTAGATTATTATGAAGAAATAAATGATGACCGTAGAGCCATTGATGAACAGATGAAAGAACTTAAAAGATTAATCAGACTGCAGCCAGATAAAATACAATGTGAGATAATGCGAGGAGTAATTCCAGAAACTACGATGAGTGATTTTTGGACTTTATGGAAACCCGCTGATTTGATAGTCGCAAGTAGAAAGATAGTTCGTGATGAACTACAGAAGAAATTATTTACGTTACATAAAGAAAAGTTTTCAGATCTACCTGTACCTTTGTGTTATCGCCCAGCGGACACTCGACGACAAAATATCGAAGTGGAAATTCCTGGTGACTTGGTTCCACCAAGGGTACAGAATCTCGTCTTGAATGATATTGTTTTGGTTGCTATTGATGTTGTTGAATGCGCATTGAGTATGGATAAATCTCCATGGACGTTAGGATACGCTATAACGATTCACTCATCTCAAGGATTAACTATTTCTGATACAAATATCTGGATTGTAGATGATCGGATTGAATGGTCGAATTTAGTCTATCTTGCAATTTCTCGAGTCAGAAGAATATCTCAACTACATAGGGTTATTATAGATTACGTGATAACTGAGGAAATCACTAACGACACTGCTGCAATAAAGAAAAAATTAGCGGGTTATAAACAATGTGACAAAAAAAATAAGCGTGACTTCGATATTGATGCTGAATTTATTATAACGCTAAAACAACGACAGAATAATGATTGTGCAAGCTGTAACTGTAAGATGCTTTGGCAGTATTTGAATAATAATCCAAGACAATTTACCGTAGATAGAATTAATAGCGATCTAGGTCACACACGTGATAATGTGATGCTGACCTGTCTTGAATGCAATCGACGTAGAGGTTCTGGTTATGTAATTGTATGTGGTGGTAATTGTGTATCCGCAGGAATTACTTGTAATTGTTCACGTACAAATTCACGTTGAGGGGCTGTAGAATCTAGTCTGTAGATTGCAGGTCTTCCAGTGGATCTAACTATGTCAGAAATTGTATGTGTAGTAACGCTCCAAACAGGATCGGTTGCTCTTTTTTTACCACCCTCAAGTTCCCCAGGCTCATATAAATATCTTACAGTTACATTACCTAATACCGGTCGAGGTTGTTGTTTATCGCTACGGGTTATATATTTTTTTGTAATCGCATTAGAAGGTTTCATGGAAGTTGCACGAGTAATTTCATTATTTAGCGCAGATATCACACCTGGTAATCTTGCAACCCATTCACGAGATCTCTCTCCGGACTTAAAGTCGGTAGATATTTCCCTCGCGTATTGATATCCAAATAACCGCTCAGCAAGTGTTCTATTAAATCGTTCAACGATTGCCTGATCACGATGAATTTCAGTATGTCCTCGTCTGATTTTAACGTTATGTCGCTTCATCAATGATGATACTGTACCAAGAAATTCTTTACCAGGGTCAACCTGTAATAATTGTGGCCATCGCAAAGGCCCTCGCTGATAAATTCGCTCGAACGCAGATGCAACTTCAGATGCTGTCTTTGTTGATAATGGTTCAGCTTCTTTATATCTACTTGCAACGTCAACAACAGTCAATGCGTATTTGTACGTGCGTGATTTTCGTCCACGTGTTTTAATAGCATCGTGTGGTAAAAACAAAATATCTGCTTGATGAACTTCATTAGGGACGCTGACATCAAAATGTGCGTATTGAATCTTTTTAGGTGGTGGTAGATAAATCTGCCATATTGCCTGTCGTGCTAACCACGCTGCAGCGACATTACGTGAGACTTTTGCTGCTTCGGAAAGTTTAGTAATAGCTGCTTTACCTCTCCAATATCCTCTCGGGGAATAATAAACAGATTCCATTATATTAGTTATATAATTAATTACCAGCCCCTAGCATTATTTTACTTTTCATAGCAGATTTTATTAGAAAACTAGCGAGTTTTTCTCTGAGAGATTTATTAGGTATAGAATTTAACGCATGAATCAATTTTACATCTGCGAGATGTCGTTGCTGCAAATCCTTACTTTTATACGCGACATCATGAACATGACACGCTTGATCAATCTTATTTACTGGATGCTCTCCTGGTCTAGGTTGATCCTGATCATCAAGTCGGATATCAAGTCGGGTTCCAGGACCACAATAATTATATCCAGGAAGGTGTTTCTCACCGGGGTATTTAGCCCATAGGGTTCCTGGTAATTTCCCTAATGAAGCGGCTATATCTCCACCTGTCTTTGATGAAATAAATTTATATTTATTTATACCACATTTTACACATTTACCTGTAATTGCACGTTTTTTATTTTTTGTTGTTATCGTTGTTAATTCGGCAGTAGGTGTAAATGCTCTGCATCGAACACAATATAAACTCATGTTATTAATGATATGGATATAATTGATTTTTCAGCGACACGAAAACAAGAACCAGTAAATCACCATCCAGCGCTTCCGAATTCTATCAGAATGATAATAATAGGTCCATCTGGATCTGGTAAAACGCAATTGTTGCTCAATCTAATAATGCGATGGCTCAAATGGGATAGGTTATATTTGGTAGCACCATCTGTAGATGATCAGCGGTGTTATGGGGTACTTAAAGATTTTAATGAAAATGCAAAGATATTGGATAATGATGTTATTGATTTTATTACCGATATCGATGAGGCACCGTCTGTAGATGATCTAGATGGACTTATTAATAATTTAGTGGTGTACGATGATGTTATGCTGGATAAACAATCCAATCCAGCTAGAATATTTTCTCGAGGTAGACATAAAAATACTGATGTGATTTATGTTACACAACGATACACGCAGACACTTAAGGTAATTAGAGATCACTGTAATATTTTGGTTGTATTTAATGGAGTAGATAATTATACCCTGCAGAATATTTACTATACTTGGTGTTCAGGGGACATGGACATGATTAAATTTAAAAATTTCTTTTCAAAAGCACAAGCTGTTCCGTTTGGATTTATAACGATAAATTTACATGATCCAAGATCTAGATATCGTGTAGGTCTGGATAAAATCTTTGGTTAATTATAGCAGCAGAGAGGGTGGACGACAAAAATTGAGTGACCCGGTGCTGAAATATTCGAAGGTACCATAATATTGGAGACCAATTAGAGAAAATGTCATCGATAGAACCTTTATTTTTATAAAATAAGGGCTCAGAAAAGTTGTAGGCACCCTCTCTGAAATATTCGAAGGGTATCATAATACTGGAGATCAATTAGAGAAAATGTCATCGATAGAACCGTTAAAATGCAGAAATAAGGGCTCAGAAAAGTTGTAGGGTTCACCCTCTCTGCTGCTGCCTTTTCCAAGAGAGGTCTCTGGACAATTCAACCCCGAGATATTTTGTAGCCTGCTCAGTTGCTAACTTGTGCCCCTTGAGAGTATATTCGTACAAGATTGGTGATTTCTTCCTGTAAGCTCTTAGGATGCTGCATTTTTCTGGGTGGAACATCATACCCCAAGTCCTTTCCCAGAAGGCCAGTTAACAGCAGAGAGGGTGAACCCTACAACTTTGTAGAGACCTTATTTTTGAAATTTAAGGGTTCCTACGAAGACTGAAAAAAAAGTTTTTGCCTTAACAGCAAAAACTTCTCTAACTGACCAGATTTTTTCTGATTTTTTCACGTGCTGGTCACTACGCGTATGTCGTTCACCCTCTCTGCTGGTATAAATTAAACAGCCATTATAGATATTATCAATAATGAGTATTGAAGAACCACACTCAGCTAAATTAGCTCGAGAGCGACTAGAGGCAATTAAAAAATATCTACCTGTTCGTGATTCTGTTAAGCAACAACTACAATCGCGTCAGAAGTATCAGATGGAATTTGCAGAAGGTGCAGAACAATTATTTAAACCGATTGTCGAACCAACGAAGAAAATTGTTACAGCAACCGAAGCAACACAACGAGCTCTTGCAACATTGCCTGCTGATATTGCTCGTATTCAAGCAGCTCAACCACCACCACAAGCACCACAACCACCACCACAAGCACCACAACCACCACCACAACCAGAACTTAAAAGACCAAGAACTAATATAATAGATAAATTTACGCCTGAAGGTATTGCTGCTATCAGGGACCCAACCCAATTATTTGATATTGCCGCGTATGGATATTATGAAAGAAAAAAATATGTAAAACCAGAATATGTTAAATCATTAAGCTCTTCCAATTGGATCAAGGATATATATCGCGTCTCTACTGGTATTCCAGAAATCAGATCTAATAAAGATATTATAGATTTTAACGATTTTGGTGAGGCTTTAAATAGATATGTAAAAGAGGTTGAACAAAGCAAACGATTATCACAACCACCACAATTTGAATTATCACCACTACTACAACAATGCAAGATACTACAACGACAACAAGAGCTACGACAACAACAACAACGACGAGAACAACAACAACGACAAAAAGCACCAAAACCATCTGAGCAATCACAAAGTGATTATCCACAACAATCTGAACCACCATCACCACAACAACGAGAACAACCATCACCGCAACAAGAACAACAATTTCAAGAAATGATGAAACGAATTCAATCACCACGACAACGACAACCAGTTAGAACAACAGAGAAAGAAAAAGAATATCAAGATCCTGGCGCAACTGGAAGTGGTTTAGGAAGTGGTCTTACTACTTGCCCCAATAACGTTCTTGCTGATGTTGATCGATTAGAAATTCTCATTGGAGGAAAACGAGCTGGTAATAGCTCCCCAGAAATCATTAATGAAGCAGCTGATATTTGTAAATGATTATTTACAGGCGGTATCATGGATATTAATGTATATCGGTCTCTCATTAATGAAATCGCTGATGATTATCATAGTGACTAAGTATGTAATTAGTGATAAAGTCACTTAATAATAAGATGATCATACACAATACTCGTGGACCTACCATGGTCAGGGTAATAAACTCTCGATTACCAGTATACAAAGCGATCTACGGAGATGGACTAGGTGATGTTATTCAGGGTCTGTTTAGAAGAAGAGCCCCAAAAGCAATACCGATTGCAAAGCAGCTAGGAATGAAAGCTATTGATGTTGTTCGTGAAAAAGGTATAAGCGCTGTTGGTAATATTGCTAGCAAAGCATTCTCAGCAATCAAAGATAGACTATCACGATTAATACGGAGACCACAAGCGACCCGACCTCAACCTGTGAAATTGGCCAGCACTGAAGTGATGCCCGCAAGTGTAAGTAAAATAATAAATCAAGCCGCTAATCAAAACCTAGCGGAGTTGGCTGATGTACCAATGTCGGAAAAGGAAAAAAATATAACCGCTAGTCTGATAGCAGGAAGTGGTCTTCGTGTTAGACGAAGACGATAATAATAAAGATGTTTAAGCGCATATCTGACCCCGCGTTTGACATGGACGCACCAGTTCTCAAAGATGAGTCTGTGCGCGATTATCAGTATTATTCTTACGACGCACGAGAGCCAAATCAGCCTGGACGAATTGAGCTACAAGTTCAGGATACAAGTAGGTATTTCCTACCCGCTGAAGCATTTATTGAAGTAGAGGGTGAAATTATAAAAACAGATAATACTGAATACGCCGCTGATGTTAGTGTCGGCTTTGTTAATAATGGTATTATGGCGTTATTCAAAAGCACCACATACATGATTGATGGGAGAGAAATTGAATCAATCCAGAATAATGTCGATATTGCCACGACGATATTGGGTCTTGCGAGATACAGCGACGATTACTCAAGATCAGCTGGTCCATCAATGATGTTTGCAAAGGATACTTCTGATCATCCAGATCACAAAAATCAGGATTTTCGACGGCCAAATGATCGAGCTGCTGCTGCTGCTGATATTGAAGATCTACCTTTTCCAAATCCGAATTTCAACTTAGGATTTGCAGCACGTCGAGCGATGTTGAGCGGTAATAGGAGAAGATTTTCATGTGCGATTCCGTTGTCACATATTTTTGGATTTTGTAGAAATGTCAGGAAAGTCATCTTTGGAGCTAAACACACAGTTGTACTTGTAAGAAAAAGCACCGACGATGATGCAATCTGGCGTCCTATTGGTGATGCTGGTAAAGTAGTACTATCAAAAATTTCGTTGTGGATGCCAGTAATGACTCCAACAATACCTGAAGAAGAACGTTTACTTAGTTTTATGAGTCAAGGTGGTAAATCGATGTTATCATGGTTGACGATGACCACAGACATTATTTCAAGTGAAGTTATTGGTTTATTCACATGGCATATAGCATCACAGCAAGGTGTTTCTGCACCAAGACATATATTTATCGCATTTCAGGAAAATGCACGAGAAAACACACAAACACGAAATCCAATGGTGTTTGACACGCTTGGAGTTAGTGAAGTTTCTTTAAGAATAAATGGACATCAAGAACCAGCTGAAGATATATTACTGAATTTTGAAAATAATCATGTAGCACGTGCATATCATCGATTAATGACATTCATGGGACGTGATCAGAATATTGACTCTGGTTTACAAATATCGCAGTTAGATTTTACAACTCTGCATCCGATTTATTACTTTTCGCTGGAACATTTAGATTTAACCAGACAAT
>JAECUM010049789.1:0-43912 GCA_016617855.1 Megalonaias nervosa | reverse complement strand
CCCAATCCATAAAAAGCAAAAACAAAAATGTAAAAGAAAATCCTGAAATTAATTGATGCATTAAATTGAGTTGATTTAGCCCAGTACATAAAGTGCTTAGTACATTGTATAACTAATCATTAAAATACATATGTTTTAAATACATAAAAAACTCACCTACCCTGATTTTAAAACTAGTTCAATAGGAAACGTTTGGTGGGAAGGCCTTATCTGCCACTGTTGGCTATGCAGTCTATTCTTTATAAACATTTTTTTTTTTTAAATTCAAGTTGAAGCAGTTTTTATTGTACATCGCTTGCACTGACCAATCAGTGTAATTTCATTACACTAAACCGACCCATACGAAACTAATGGTTCAGGGACATAAGGATGTAACTTTATCTAACTGTAGGCATTCCAATAAGGTAATCTGAGTCGTATTATTGAACCAATTACGCAAAAGATAAAATACTTTTTCTTTTTTAATTGTCAGACCTTGGGAAAATATGTTCGTTGCTAAAATCAGACGGTTACAGGTAACTAGACAGGAATGTGAAAATTATAAGCATTGTGTTTCTCGTTTGCATGTGATTATAGACAGTACAATCCTCTAGGGAAAATAAACAAAACGAATTACCCTGTCTTTGCCAAGATTGCAAACATTTATTTTTAGCCAATATGTGAATATCCATTCGTATGTAACATTTTAAACACACTATCAACGTTTTTCCTACAATATTTAACCTTGACTCCCTTCTGCCATTGTGCCATCTTGCGTATAATTTGTAATTTAACTCTGGGTACTGTAATGTCAGTTTAACTCTGTGTTCTCTGTTAGCTTAACTCTTTGTATTATAATGTCAGTTTGACTCTGGCTACTCCCGAAAATAATGTAGGAGGTCGTTAAGTAAAGATTGTGGGTATATACATCTATGCTGATTCCTCCTAACTTTGTAAAGTTGCTTGTTCAATGGTATTTATTGGCTTTATTTTTTCCTATGGAGATTCGAATCCAGGTCCGCAGGTAAATGGCACCCATCACCTTGCCTGCACACACGAGCCCATATTCCCTCACGACTAAACGCACATCACCAAAATATGATGCTACTCAGTCGGTGTTATATGCACTCGTGTGTAGCAGACACACTCGCATGACGACCAAATAATTAATTCTCATCTATCTACACAGTCATTCCGGATTCCTAAGAAAGAAATCAAGGTATATAGAATTAATTATAGATAATTATAAATATACACCAAACAGAACGGAAAGTGCTATCCCTGGATTCTATAGAAAAATGCTTGATTATAGTAGGCAGAAGTAATATTTAATGCAAATAATACTATCATACACGTTGGAGAATTTTAATTCGTACTCTACGGAGATCCGAACCCAGGTCCGTTACGACTAAGCACACATCACCAAAAATGATGCTACTCAATCAATGCGGTGGTGTGTGCTTAGTATTGAGGGAATATGGGCTGGTGTGTGCAGGCAAGGCGATGGGTGCCGTTTACCCGCGGACCTCGATTCGAATCTCCGTAGAGTACGAATTAAAAATTCTCTAACCTGCATGATAGTATTATTCGCATTAAATATTAATTCCGCCTACTGTTATCAAGCATTCTTCTATAGAATCCAGGAATAGCACTTTCCGTTCTGTCTGGTGTATATTTATGATACTCTCTCTCTCTCTCTCTCTCTCTCTCTCTCTCTCTCTCTATATATATATATATATATATATATATATATATATATATATATATATATATATATAACAAAGAGAACGGAACGTGCTATCCGTGGATTGTACAGGATAATGCTTGAGAATACTAGGCAGGATTCATATTTAATACAAAAAATAATATCATATAGGTTAGGTAATTTTTAATTACCTCTAAGGAGGTTCGAACCAGGTCCGCGTGTAAACGGCACCAATCGCCTTGCCTAGACGCACCAGTCCATATACCATCACGACTAGGCACATCACAAAAAAAATGATTCTACTAAGTCAGTTGTACATGAACTACTGCGTAGCAGGCACATCCCCATGGCGACCTAATAATTAATTCCGGATTCCTAAGAAAGAAATCATGAAATCAAGGTATATAGACTAATTATAGAGAATTACAAATATAAACCAAATAGAACATAAAGTCCTACCCGCGATTCTACAGGTGAATATTTGAGTTCTTATTCATGTTTTTCAACGCATTCCATGACCGGCATCTGAGATCGCTGTCGATATGACACATTACTGAGATTACTATCAATAATTGAATGGCGTTTGAGATCAATGTCAACAAAGTGCATGATTGACATCTAAGATCAATGACAACACTGTACATGATCGGCGTCTGAGATCAGTGACATCATGGTAAAGGCTCCGAGTCAGAGATCACTGGCAATATTTTACATTGTCGGTGTACGAGATCAATTCTAACATAGAATAAGATCGGCGTCTGAGATTATTCGAGTCGAAATGTATTGTGCTGTCTATAATCGCTTGTTTACAATGTCTTCTTCCATCCATTCCTTGACTGGTAATAGGAAGCAGAAAGCAGGCCAACATAAAACTATCCAAGCAAGCAATAAGAAAAAGGAATACATTTTCAGTCTCCATACATTTTGTTCCGTGGGTTGTGTATTCTACAACCACCTCCTTATAATACTTACTGTACATGGACGTTGTGATTGAGTTAGGCTAATTGAGTCAGCCACCTCACTCCCCCCACCCTTTCGGTGAAACTAAAATATCGGTGGACATCATGCACTGTCAAAAACACTAATCCAGTAATTATAGAGATATATATAAAGAATATTACATATTAATGTTATTCAAGACGAATTGGAAACTGCATATTAAGCTTCAAAATATCACCTGTTCCCTACAAATATACAAAAGAATTTATTAGTAAACAGCTGCCTCGCTGGGCGCACAGCATTAAGAGGTTAGTGTTAGGACTGGTCGGCCAGGTCTGAGTATAATGTGAGTGGGTGGGCCATTATGCTACCTGTCTGCGGCATGAATTCGCAATTAGAAACATCAATATAAACTGCCACACCGCAGACATCGTAGCGATATGACTGAATTTTTTTAAAAACTACGTTAAAAATCTAAGACACACACACACACACACACACACACACACACACACACACATTAGAACACTGCAAGATGATATATTGTTTATGGAGGTGACTGGAGAAGATAATTCATGATACAAATGTTACAAACAGTACTACCTCATTATTTCATCATGAACATAAGACGCAGAGAGGAGATTTGTTTGACACTAGTGAATAACGGGTATATTTGATCGAGTGAGTGAAAATACTTGAGTTTTCACCCACGAGATTTTATATATATATATATATATATATATATATATATATATATATATATATATATATATATCCGTTATTCACTTCCTAAAGCAAATTGTCATTATATTTTATACTCAAACGTATTGGCTAGCAATATGTATAGCAGGCTGGTTTGAGATTTCGTACCATATCCATGGCTTATTGATTGTGTTGTGTTATGTTTTGGGTATATTCGCACAGTAAATGTCATTAGTAACATAAATCTCTTCCCTAATTCAAGGCAAAATAACACTTTAAAAATTGGAAGAAAGAATGCACATTATTGGACTTAAACTTGATTCGTTTTCATGTGTGTGTCCACTCTTACCATTACACCATGCAAGCGGCTAAAACTAGCTAAACTTTCTTGGACATTATCTTATCGACGCGGTAGAGAAAATACCGATCATATTTCACTCCAGTCAATTATCATAAATATTTCATTTGAAAATTCAGTAATTCACGGTCTAGGGTAATTCACGGCCTAACTAACTCATTGCCTACAGTAATTCACGGCCTATGTTAACTCACGGCTTACAGTAATTCAGGGCCTACGTTAATTCAGGGCGTACTGTAATTAACGGTTAAAGTAACTCACGACCTAAGGTAATTCACCGATTACGGCAATTCACGGCCTACAATAACTCACGGCTTAAGATGAAATTAAAGGCATTAGTTTACTAGTTACATTTGTTGGCACCATAAGAAGCTAACAGTTATTTCACCCTACCATTCTTCTATCATCCAGTGCTCTATTAAACATAAAGCTGGCATCATAAGACTCTAATAGTTATTTCACTTTACCATTTCGCAATCACCCAGTACTCTATTAACATATAGCTGGCATCAAAAGGTGTTGATAGTTATTTCGCCCTAACATTGCCCAATCACCTTGTGCTCAAATAAACACACAGCTGGCATCATAAGACGCTTACATTTGTTTCACCATACCATTCCCCAATCACCTCGCGCTCAATTAAACACACAGCTTGCCTCACAATACACTAACATTTATCTTACCCTACCATTCCCCAGTCACCCAGTGCTTTATGAAACAAACATTACGCTAATAGTTATTTCGTCGTACCATTCCTCAATCACCCCGTATTCTATTAAATATACGGTTGGCATCATAGCAAGCTAATAGTTATTTCGCACTACCATTTCCCAACTACCCAGTGCTCTATTAAAATTATAGCTGGTATCATAAGACTCTAATAACCATTTCACCCCACCATTCCCCAATTACCCCTTGCAATATTATTCATACAGCTATTATGATAATAATTTTATCATAATTTTCTTCTCATTTCTTGCTATGAGAAGTAATTACTCATGACTTAAGCACTGTCTTGGTTCATGGTTAGAGAGAGAGAGAGAGAGAAGAAAAAGTTCGGGCTCTCTTAAGAAGGTGTCACGCATAATGGTGTAGATACGACTACATTCCTTGGGGAAAGCTCGGCAATGCGAGGGTACGGGATCTGTAAAAAGATAGGTGAGACCTCTCTAGCCTTGGGACTAACAATTTTATTGATATAATTGATATAGATAGATATATAAAGTCACATTCCGGAGATACAACTTATAAACCTTTATATTGAAAAATACAAAAGATATATACTGAGTACTTTACTTTGATCTTACCAACTTCATACGTTTTGTAATTCCTGTATTTTAGAATATAATACAAATAATTAGATATTGTTTGAATTCAAAGAGCATAAAATTCAATAATTGCGAATAATGCAAAAGAGATATATTTTATTATTTATTATTATTATTTATTAATATTTATTTATTATTTTAAAGAGATAAATTTTACTCATTTTTAAGATAAAATACTAATTTGAAATAGATTACTAAACATTATTCTTTATTACTTAAAGACTATTTTATTCCCAAATTAAATCTTAGCATGAAGTTGGTAGCGAATTAGTCTTTTCACCATAATAAAAATACAAATGAATATAAATTCTTAAAAACAATTAAATATTCCATTACATTATAATATTAAAATAAAAAGAGAACTTACTACGAAAGTTACCACAGAAATTTTTAACTTTTAAAGGTGCTTATTCATTAAGAATTTTACGAACACAAACGATTCTTACCTGTAAGAAGATAGGTGAGACCTCTCTAGCTTTGGGACTAACAATTGAAGATACAAGCGGCTCGGAGTATTATGTATACTAGTTCAAGATACCCTTGGCCATATTTGGTAAAGATGTTGGTACCAAGAGTATCATGCAAGCAGCGCGTGTATCCGTCCCAAAGCAGAAAGAGGCCCAGTCTACCTGATAGAATCGAATATGTTCTTTACATTATAATCCGCCTAATCAGCATTATATTCGTGTCAGGAAAACGGTTAAACCTTAGGTTACTAAGTCAGACAGAACGCTAGGAATTTTTGCCACTGAGTGTTGTTTCTGCTGAGTTAGCATACGCATGTATAATACAGGAGAGAATATTTGTACTTGTTGTAAAGGAAGCAATCTTTATCAAAATAGAATAGTTATAGGAGGTAAAATAGAATATAGTTATAGAAGGCAAATAAAGTTAATTTCCATATTTTTTTGTGGAAATTACTCCCAATATAATTTAATGAAAAATTAGTCCAATGAAAAAATTAGTTTTAGTACAATTTAGAGAGAATTTCAATGTTATTACTTTTACTCAAAAATTCTATCCTAATACAGCTAGCATCATAATACGTTAATGTTTCGCACCGCCACTCCATAATCATCCAATGACTTGTATTCTTATTACCCTTGTATTCTTATTACCCGTTTCATTAAATTATAAAAATATTATAGACGTTCAATCCCAGTACGCTGGCGTCATAACTGAGCGGCATATGTTCCGGTTAAATGTACCTCATCTGGACATATATGTCTGCCATCTGCAGAGTAATCCCCCTCCCTGTAGCAGCATTATTGGCTAATATCAATATATATTTACATAATTGAAGACCGGGTCACACAAAAAAAGTATTTTGTATATTTTTTGGCGACACGCTTAAAATCATTCTCACACTTTCTTCTTGAATTTAATAACATTTTAATGGAATCAATTATTGACCTGACCCAAAAGATACCAGGCATTCAAGGGAAGTTAGACTGAACTCATTGCATCATCTGAATTATATATCCCTTTGTTAAGAAGAATGTGTTTGCTTTGTTGGTTTGAATGCACTTTTAACAAGACACACACTCTTGTATAATATTACTTAGATGGATTCAAAAATAGATCCGTCTGTTTGCTTTCTTATCGTTTGAATGGGTCTACTTTATATTTGCCAAATTGGACTTGGTTATGGTTTGGGGTATCATGGATGAGTTTCTTTAGGTTCCATATAGTTCGCAAATCTTTGTATTATGAATGCAATAATCCACTACCCGAACCGTCCGTGTATTGCTTTCATTTCGTTAATATAATATGTAGGTATTAGGTTATAAAAAGAACATGCAGATATATTAATATTGGTAGATATGTAAAACTTTAGGAATTATAGACGGAAAGTCGTTTTTTCTATCACTATGAAATCTTGGATTATCTAACGAAGACGCATTCATAATGTTCCTTAAGCTAAAGTCACTAATCAATATAGAGGTAACATATCTGAAAGGATAATTATTGTTTTTAAGCATATATTTAATTTAAAGACATAATACATATAATGAGGCACATTTAGCAGACACCAACAACACAAGCGGCAACAAATATATCGGTAATAATGACAAGAAATGAAAAGAAGAGAACGAGGCTGTTTGCTCAGAAATAAAACTCGCGATTAGTCGGTCGAATTTGTAGGTTTGTATTCATTTTAAGCCAACGGAGAAAAAATTAAATAAATAGGTTTTGACTTTGTAAAACCTTTTAGATCAGGAACATCTGCCTCATTATCATACTGTCTAGACATGGTAAAGTTGATACACAGATTCATAAAGTAAGGACGCAGTAGCAGTAAAGATAGAAAAGATTACACTGAACCTGATATTTAAAGATAAAAGGGACGCCCGAACAAGTGTGCTGCTTGAGAAATATGATGCAAGCTTAGCATTCCTCATATGACACTGTGGCACGGAAATTTCAAATTTTGCATTCCTGATTTGACAATGCGACACCAAGGCTTCAAGTTGTACCGGGTCATGGTGATACGCGAAAGATTCAATTCCTGACCAGTAGCATGCATTTGATGAGTAATGTAAAATACAAAATGCTTTTGAGGTGAAACTTTAAGTGACCGTCATTTGAGTCTGGCATTAGTGTTGTACAAGCAGTTGATCATTCTATAAAGGAACTCACACTACAATTACTTTACATCCACGATTGTCCTCGCAAATAAGAGATCAACAAATGATTTCGGGTCGGTAGGACTGGGATATTTTGAGAAAGGCTCCTACCCTGGGATAGCTCGAAACACTATTCTTGCTGTGATTTCAGGAAGAAATTAATTTAGTAATAAAGCTGATGCACACAAATAGTGTAATGTTTAGAAGTCAGATATCAGGCTTTGTATTTTACTTGGAAGTGTCTTGGAATCTGATATGAAAGTGCAAGTGCTAACAGACCAGCAATTTTCTAAACGCATGCGCAAGTGTAGCATATACTCTCACTACATAAGTATAACAAGCAATGGGTCTTCCTACTGAGCGAATCAAACGAGACTTCTGTGAGTCTGGCTTGATGTCAACGTTTCCGTTATTTCCATGGACGTCAAGCAACCGGTCGTTCTCGGCTTTAGGGTTCTTAAACGCACAAGTGCAACATATCATTTCCTCCAATCAACCAACACCCAAACACTGACGAGATCCTATTTTCAGACTGGTATATTCTCTCTTGCCTTACAATTGCATGACCAATCAGCAAGCCTTTCCAAGGCTCTAGAATATCATAATGTAACTTAATAAACCAATTAATATGAAAATTAGTCAAATCAATCTCTTGATTTGGTGGTTATTTCCAAGTAAGAAAATTATCATAGGAACGTGTGCTAGAGGTACATAACAAACACCTGTTTGACAAGTCAACTCATTGCTAAGTAAATCTCAAAATGGCCAGGACCAAGCAGACTGAGAGAAATATTGTAGTTTAAGGTATCTATTTTGTTTTTTGTTTTTGTTTTTTTTTCATTTAGCAGAAATTTTTTTCTTTTCTGCTTGTCTTCCTTTGGAGACTTAAATTTTGCTGTTTTCATTTGCCGTTCTTATCTTTTTTTTCATTTTCATTTTATTGTTTTTCAATTTGCCTACGTATTTTGTAGCCGTTTTTCATCATTTTGCCTAGTCATATGCATGTACATTCAATTCTGAGCATTTTTCATCTGTATAGGAGCATTATTCTGTGTGCCTTTTTAGTTTGCAACTGGCAATCAGTGGTGTGTGACCACCATTTTCAACGCTGTTCTCAATTTGAAAGTGAGTTATACTCACTGTGTTGTTTCAAAATGGCTCAAGCACAAACTGAAGTAGCCTTGAATACCAAGCAAGGCAATAGACTAAACACATATTTCAAGACTGAAATACAGAATTGTTCAGGAAAAGCTTTCCTAAAAGCCTTCCACCCTGAAGGCTGTCAAACGCTTGACTTCGGGGGCGTATAAAATTGTCCCAGACAAGCGGATATTTTAACAGCGATGAAGTTTCAAGGCTATGACATCTCTAACATTGAAGGGTTGCAAAACGGGGGTTATAATAAATTCATAATCTACCCTAAAGACTACCAAAAGCCCATCATAGAAAAAGAATGGTTTGAAGCAAGAGGGGTAAGGGCAAGGGTGTACAAGTCCCCCCCAATAGTGAGGGAGGTAGAAGGGAGGCCAATAGACCTTTATGTGTCAGGGCTACCTTTAGAAGTAGAAACAGAAGAAATAATCGCCAAGATTGAGGGCAAACTTCAAACCAAAGTTAAAAGACACAAAATGGCGACAGTGTGGGGTTTTCAGAGCGTTAAAACTGGAGTTCGAATCGTTTCCATAAACAGGGTTGACGCAAAAAAAATTCCCTCTCATTTTTACGTAATGGGATTCCTTCTAAAAACATGGTACCACGGTTGTGAGAAAGATAGGAAATGCCCCAAATGCAGGAACATTGGCCATGCTGCCAGGGATTGTCCAACTTTTGTGCCTGGGGCTACCTATGCAGGAGCATCATATGCGAGCAAAGTAGCTCAAACCAATGGAAATGAAAATCTGAATGAAAAAGATCTAGAAGAAATACAAAATGCAGTCGATCTACTCGAACAAACAAGGGTAGAATCGATGGGAGGAAAAGAAAAGGGAGAGGAAGGGTTAGGAAAAGAAAAGGGAGAGGAACCGCAAATTACATCTCAGACTGAAACAAAAAACAATGAAAACGCCAAAGTAGCAGAGAAAATCTCAGACGATTCATTACAGGATCAGGGGTGGGAAAAATTCCTAAGCCCCTTTAAAACGCCCACTCATTTCTCTACAAGGAATAAGAGTCTAGACGAAAGAATCCTTGAGAGAAACAAATTCTTCCCCTTAACGGAGGAAGAGGAAGGAATAGGTGACTCTATGGAAGGTCCCAAGGAAATGGAGGAAAGCGGGGTAAATCCCCTAACCTCCACCCCTATTATGCAAATTCCTGCTAAAAGAATTAAAAAGAGAAAAATGAGACTTCTTTCTCTTTCCTCCTCAGGGAGTGAAAATCCAATAGAAAATAAGGAAGAAGGGAATAAGTCCCTCCCCAAAAAGAAAAAAGAGGGGAGCACAATTGACACAAATGTAGAAAATGAAGGGGAACAACCGATACGGAAACGGACAAAAATGTTGATAGTGAGCAGGACGAGCACGACTTAGATAAGGACGATGACCACGATATTGCGACGGACAAAGACGAAGATACAGACACGGACACGGACACGGACAAGGATATGGACATAGAAAAAGAACAGGAAAACGGACAGGAGACGGAAATGGAGACATGCACTATGGGAATGATAAACGACAAAACAGAATCAAATATGGGGGATGAAAAAGAGGGGGCTAACCCCCCCCCCGGAAATCAACTAATGTAATATAATATAAATTTTAAAATTTATTATTATACTTAAGCTCATTTAAATGCTATTAATAACAAGGATAACAGATACGACCGCCTGTGATAGAACTAAAATGGAGGGATCTAACTTCCATATGGCTTCAATAAATACAAATGGTATTAATAAGGAAAAAATTGATAAATTGTGTAATTATAATAAATATGACATTATTTTAATCCAGGAAACACATAATGGTTTCACTAAAGATTTACTGACATACACATAATAAAAAACAAAAATTATTTTAATTGGAAGAAAACATTTTGAGGGCAGGGTACTTCACATTAAGATAAATAAAATAAACATAATTAACGTATACTTCCCGGCAAACAAATATAGAAAAACTGATTTTATTGAAAACTTTGACAAATATATAAGATTTAACATCTGATGATAAAATCGTTAGAAAAAACATGTTAGATCTCATTAATAAACATAAACTAGATGATATATGCAAAAAATTAAATCTATTACGCACAGAATACACTTATGAATACAAAAATGGGTTGGCAAGTAGGCTTGATAAATTCTATGGTACTTTTTACAATAAGGGACTATATGAAGAGGCTAAAATTAAAGAATTTAAAATTTCAGACCATAAAATAATTGAACTTAAAATAAAATCTGAAAATAAGTCTAAATGGGGTAAGGGAACGTGGAAATTGAATAATAGACTCTTAGATAATGAAGAATTTAATACTGAAATAAAGACATTAATAAATAGGGTATCGTTAACTGAGGGAGAAAATATAATATATCAATGGGATAGTTTCAAAAAGAAAATAAAAATTATAGCTTTAAGATTTTCTAAAAGAATTAGTGAATTAAGAAAGAAAGAAAACGAAGAGATAATCATATAATTAAAAAAAGAAAATGAGAAAGAAAGAGACTTTACTACAAGAAAAATTTTAAAAAATCAGGGAGGAAGAAAACAAGGGGATAGAGATTAGGGCAGGTAAATTTTCAGATCTTTACAAAAAAGCCAGGGGACTTTTTAAAAGAGAAGAATTCAGGAGGGGGGAGGAAAAAAATTTAAATGTTTTAAATGATGAGGGGGGTATTTTACTAAAAGGAAAATATGAGATCCTGGATAAAATAAAGACTTTTTATAGTAATTTATATAAAACCCAAAACATAAACAGTGACCTAATAAACATATATTTAAATGATGTTAAATGTGAGCAAATTACATCAGATCATAAAGACATATGTGATGGCTTCATATTTACAGAAGAAATTATAAATACTATCAACTCCCTAGCCAAAGAGAAGACACAAGGAAGAGATGGACTCACGGAGGAATTTTATAGAAAATTCCAGCGTGAGTTAGCGCCGATTATGGAATCTTTGTATAATAACATACTTCTAAAAGATGACAAAATGACAGATACAATGAGGGAGAGATTAATATCACTAATATATAAAGGGAAGGGAGACAAAAAAGATTTGAAAAATTGGAGGCCCATCTCCCTCCTGAACAACGATTATAAGATTTTAAGTAAAATACTAGCTAATAGAATTAAACAATGTATGAGTACTATAATTAACAAAAATCAAACATGTGGGGCTAAGGGAAACGATATCCAAAATAATATTCTAAATATTAAAACCATAATAGAATCTATAAAGGAATCAGGTCAAAGAGGTGCTATGGTACTTCTTGATCAAGAGAAAGCTTTCGACAGAATTGAGCATAACTATGTACAAAAAGTACTTGAAAAATTTGGTTTCGGTGAAAATTTCCGAAAATGGACCGAAATCCTGTACAGAGATATAACTGCAAGAGTACAGGTAAATGGAGGTGTTACGGCAAAATTTGAAATACAGAGGTCAGTAAGACAAGGCTGTCCTCTGTCCATGCTATTATACGTAATAGCAATTGAAAGACGAAGTATTAAGATAAGGACTAATAAACTTATAGAAGGAATTAAGGTCCCAAATTTGAGAGAAGAATTTAAAATGCTCCAACATGCGGACGACAGCACAAACTTTATAAAGGACCCCAACTCTTTTAAACATCTTGAAAAAGAGAATGAAAATTTTGGCAAAGCTTCTGGGTCTAAAATTAACCATGGAAAAACAGAAATTTTGAAATTAGGCAACTGGAGAGGGAACAATCCTGGGCTCCCCCCCCCCACTTAATAAAAGATAAGGTTAAAGCCTTAGGAATTTACTTTGGGAAAAATGAAGAAATAGAAAATCTAAAAAAATCTTAAAGATAAAATGAATAAAAGTATTACAATCTGGGCACAAACGCCACTATGTATCATGGAGCGAGCACAAGTTGCTAAAACTTACCTTTACTCCAATATATACTACATTTTAAAATCTTTAGATCTAAAATATCAGGTTTTAAATAGTCTAGATAAGGAAATAATTAATTATATCTGCGGTTTTAAACTTCAAAAAAAAGAGACATTATATAGGGATAATAAAAGAGGGGGATTAGCTTTACCAAACCTGAAATGGATTCAGGAAACTAATATTATAAATCGCTTTATAAAAGTTAAAGCGACCCCGGATATGCCGTGGGAAACTCTCTATATTTACTGGTTTGGTTTCATTAATAGAAACAGGATAGATATCTACAGAAACAACTCATTGATTAAAAAATTGCTTGTTGACAAAAAATTTAAAGATATAAAGGATTTGATTTTTAAATTCAGGGATTTTAAAGAAATTTGGGAAGGGGGAAAAAATACATATAAATTAATAAGGGAGTTCTATACTAAGAATGCTAAATGTAAAGTAGAAAACTGGGGGGTAGAATGGAACAACTCTTGGACAAATTGGTCCAATATAAAATCCCTGAAAATTCAAAGTATTATATTTAAATACCTTCATGATGTATGGCTAACTGGGGAGGTTGTTAAAAGAAAGGGGATGATCCAAATAATACCTAAATGCCCCCTATGCAAAGCCAGTAATTTTACTAAATGTCATGTCATTATTGAACGTAAAAATAAAAAAGGGGAAAGGGATAAAATTATTGACTCTATATCCAAATTACATAAATACCAGAGAACTAGAATATTATATTTGGATGCAAAATTCGAAAAGAAAACACTTTTTGACTTAATAAACTACATAATAGACACTATGAGAGAATGTGGACAGGTTATTGTTATACGTAAATAACCTGTCCCATCTAAATATTCTACTTTAATGCCCTTTTCGGAAATCAATAGAGACCTTATAACCTCAAAAATATCTATTTCCCTGGTTAATGTCTTCCCCCCTTTTTTTTTTTTTTTTAAACAAATATTCTTACTAATCAACTTTATACAGCTGGAATCCTAGGTACTAATATATATATAAACTAATAATCTTTCCATTTTAAATTTTTGAAGTGTATTTATATTATCCTTACTATAGGTAGTATACAGGGACAGGGTATCTGTACATGGATGAAGTAGGAGACAGAAACGCCACCGGGCTATATCACAAGGCGCTACGCGAAGTGGGAAGGCCGGTGGAGGAGCCTCCGAAAACGACATGTGCAGAAACTGGACATGCAAAACACAAACACAAGGGGAATTTTATGTTTATTCTTATATCTTTTTGTAAATGGATTCCAGATACAAAAAGGGACTAACAACAAAATTTTATAAATATGCATTCTTTTTTGGACTTTTATATTGGGTTTTAAATGTTGGAGGGTTTGGAATAAGGGTTTTAAATGTTGGAGGGTTTGGAATAAGGCTATGTCTAGTTAAGAGAAACATGTCAGCCGTAATAAATAAAGACATGTGGTTCCTTACAGATTGGCATTATGACCAACCTCCTTTATTTCAAATTAAAATAAGAAACGACACACAATTCTACACTCTTCTAAAACACTAGGCTTTATTTTTATAAAAAAATCTATAGTTAGTACACCGTTTCTTATGCAAAATATCAAATTCTTAAATGATCTTTCATGGATAATAATTTTTCATCGAATAGAAAACTCGGAAAGAATGTGATTACCATGCCGTCCTTACATATACATCTATAGTATACACACATTATAGCATTACACAGATAGCATACACAGGACATAGGGACCCTTTGGCAAAGGTCACTGGATATAAAAAGGTGATGTTCTCCCAATCTGGTAATTAAAACCAGAACGGGAATCTCATCTTTTAGATAACACTAGGAACAAGAAATACCCCACTCAAAATTGGGATCAAAATTCTTTTTAACTAGACACACTTGCAACACTTCTGAGGGGGATACACTTAAACATAAAAACTTTTTATTTTTGGGTTAAGTGGGGGTGAGGGATCTGTCTGGTGCCCCCCCCCCAAAAAAAAAAAGGTAGTAAAGCCGGAGATCAAAATTATCAGCTGCGTTACTGTTGAATGAGCCGGTGATTCTAGTTTGTAGACTGAGCTTCAGATGTTTTGGAGCCGTTAATTGTGATTTTGTTAACGGAGACGTAGATTATAAAAAGTGTTTTAGGAGCCGCTAATTGTAGTAGGAGACGCTAATTGTTGTAAGAGCCGCTAATTGTAGTCCATATCAAAATATAGGGAAAAATTGTAATCACCGTCATTTTAGGAGCCGCTGATTGTTGTTGGAGCCGCTAATTGTTGCCTATATAAAAATATAGGAAAAAATTTTGATCACCGCCGGGTACCTGCGGCTTTCCATATTCCATAGTTCTTGGAATGGAGATGTTGCTTATAGCAGGCTGGACTGAACAATGTTAGCTTGGAAGTTGATAAGTGAACTAATTATTTACTGCTGCAATGCATGGTCTGGAAGTTAAGCAACCGTTACTCATAGAAATCTTGTGATACTAGGAATAACGTCAAAATTATTATGATGATGATAAACGTGAATGTAGTTTCCATCCCGGAAATCTTCTCATTGAAGCACGTGAATGCATGAAAGACTGGAGCATATACTCTCAATGTATAGCGAGGTTTCATCAAATACTGAAACGTTTGCCACTTAGGAGCTCCACACACTGACTCTTTGAAAATATATGCTTCCTGCAAAAGTATTTCTTCTTTTCTCTATTGTTTTGGGTTTCTCCCATAGTCTTTTCAGTTGTACAATAACGTTTTGCGATTGACCAAGTTCGAATCATTACGACAGCACAGCCTAAATACACGTAATTTTGATGGTTGTTAATTTGAACGATTCTTCATTTGATACTGCGAAGTTGCTACACCGATAAAACACTGCGCCGTCCGCTACCTTTGCTGGTGAGCGTGTGACAGGCGAGGAGTGGCTTTTCCCATCGATCATATCAATCTCGTCATTGGATCTTTGGAGTGTTCAATTGGTTCTCAGATTTTGGAAGAATTTGATTCTTCAGGTGACAACTTCAAACTGTAGTGAGTAATAGAAAGTCCCAAACGCTAGTGATGTTGAGCATGGCGTTGTTGCTTCAATTCCTGTATCAATGTGGACATTTGTTTTCTCTGCTGGAACGTGAGACGTGAACTCTTTTAATCTGATTGTGTTAAGTGTAAGCCGTCACTCTAAAGTTTCTGGAAGTCTCTTTTATAGCAGCTCGAATGTAAAAATAATCTTCAAGGGCTACCGAAAGACTATTGGTTTGGGCTAGTTTTGTCCTTCTCGGTTTTGAATAGTTCACAATAGTCTCCAAAAATATATTACGCCAGTGAGCACTTTGCAATTCAGTGAACAACCCAGTCTTGTAGTGGAGGTAGGTTGTATTGGCTTATGATCACTTACGTCTTCTATAAAATATTTAGAGTGAACTTGTGATAATACTTCTCTAAGCATTTTAGTCGACATCGAATTTCGTCTCTTGGCTACTTCTGATTTCTCTTTGGATAAGGTTTATCTTTCGATGATGATTCAAAATTTAATTTCACTATGGTACACACTCTCGCCCTATAAATTTAACTCGACTAGAGTGCACACTCTATCGTTTTAAGTAAAGACACCATTCTACCTAGGAAAATGCATGCACTCAGTTCAGTCTTTGAAGATGGAAGACACAGAACATATCACACTTCTTGTCAGTGATTTATATAGTAACTGGAATGTACACTTCCACCAAGACTTCTGACTATATCAATGGAGCTAAAAGTCAAGATACATGTAAAGAAAAAGGACACTGGGCTCCAGAATATCCACAATACCTATGAAAAGAACCTCTAAGACAAGAGACACAAATAATGTCCACAATACCTATGAAAAGAACCTCTAAGACAAGAGACACACATAATGTCCACAATACCTATGAAAGGAACCTCTAAGACAAGAGACACACAGAATGTCCACAATGCCTAGGAAAGGAACCTAATCTAAGCCAAAAGACACACAGAATGTCCACAATACCTAAGAAAGGAACCTCTAAGACAAGAGACACACAGAATGTCCACAATACCTAAGAAAGGAAACTCGAAGACAAGGAAAACAAAGGCTAAGATCCTTGCATATTTTGTTTCCTAAATCCATGCATACATCCATGCATTGTATACATCATAAACCACAAATAAATAAAAATAAATCACATACAATTCACATATACATCATAAACCACACATCCCGTGAAACAGGCATATTGTGTTGCCCAGGTCTATTCACACATCCATGCATTGTATACATCAAAAGTCACACATCCCATTAAACAAGCACATTGTGTTGCCAGGTCCATGCACATATCCATGCATTTGGTATTATCTAACATATGATTACTGTAAGTCACAATGTTAAAATTTTGCATTTTTTAGATCTTTTGAGGAAACGTATTGTGCAGGTTAAGCCTTTATTTGTAATTTATTCTAACTCCAGTAATTATGAATTGATTGAATGTCCTGCAATTTGATTGGATTTAAACTGTTGATGTAAGCTCTCCTCGATACATAAAAGGTCCTTAAAGAAATTAGACTAAAAGGCCACAGGTCAGGTTTTGTCCAACGCTGTTGGAGACACAAAAAGCTTTTGACAGAAGTAGGGGGACTGGGACGGGGTGGGGACAACGACAACTGTCAACATCGAATATATAATAGGCTCAGGTAAACCAAAAGACTGACATTACATATTTGTCTTTGTTTTAATAATAATAAATACTTCGGTTTTATTACTTCTTGTTTTACATAATAATTGCAGTTTTTATAAAAACATTTTACCTAACCTATAAATCAGCCACTGGAAGCTTGAGCCTGGAGCCGTGAAGTACCAATTAGTTAGAATTTTTTAAATTGCTATATTAAATATCACTGTAAATAATAATTAATAATCTAAACACAGGATACCCAACGAAGTGGGGGATGAATAAAAGACACTGTGAACAAAAATAGAAAAGAATGAACTTAAAATAAAGCATGTAGTAACTAACACACAGCACGTGATACCCATGTGATATCTGAGCGGGACAGGGACATGCTGCTGACGCAATCGACTCTTCTAAATCCGACCTCATCCGAATATTGCCGAGTTACTTCGGTACAGATGCGCAGTTGACAATACGCCGAAAAGGGTGGGTATATATGTTCATAATATGCCTCTATGCATGCCTCTCGCCCGTGCATGGCATGCATTCAAGACGTATAAGTAAATTATTGTTGTCGTCTGGAGATTGTAGGTCAAATGTGGGATTTTTTTAGGTACTTGTATGATGAGTAATAAAAGGATCAAACGTGGTCTATCAGGGCTTTATAGTCTTTGACTAAAAATCAGATTTCCACTGGCGAAGGTGAGATAGAAAAGAAAACTTGACCAAAAAACTACTTACTATCACCCGAGTCTAAGTATTTTGATTTTATTGGAGTCTTGTTTAAATTGCTATGTTGTTTTTCAATATATTTCGAGTTCAAGTTTGATGCATCATAATTCAGCTGTTACTTGCTCACGCTTACAATAGTGTAATGCAACACTGGTTAAACATATTAAGTGGCACCTACGAACAACATCAAAAATGTTAAAAGAAACTGTATAAAGCAAGACACAGATGCTAATGAACATCAACACTGCTGATATTGATCAAGCAATGGGGACTAAGTAGTAATGAGGAATTGATGATCCTGTCTCAGAGACCACCCCGGCCCTCCCAAAACGTTATATGTTAACATTTTTGTCAGCAGCCTTTGTTAGCTCAAAATGTTAACACATTTTCTGACAAAAAATGTTAACGTACAACGCTTTGGGGCCGAGGTGTCTCTGAGACAAGATACATCATTCCTCGTTACTACTAGTCAAAATGTTATATTAAACAAATGAAATATATATAATGTCTTATTATAAACCAATACGACACGTTGGATTTGATCTAACAAATAGATTTTGTAAAAGATTTAATTCGATCAAAGCAGCGTCAGGTTATACTGGTATAAAATCTAATATAATAAGCGATTGCATTAAAAATGTAGGCTATCATATATCGCCGAAATATGGATCGGTGTGGTTATTCGCGACTGAAAATGATATGAGAATAGCGGGTTGGGCAGATGATGTGATGACATTTATCGATAACATGGTTGATATATTATTTGATAACGATATTTCTAAAGCCATATGTAAACAAGGTTCCACTATCTAGGATCCCCTACTCCTTCAAAACTTTCTATAGTAACATTTTGTCAAAAATATTTTCACTTACCTCTGTCCACGTAATTCTATAACAGAAATGACAACGAATAAAATTCTATGTTTTATATATAATTATTTTGGGGAAATCTATTTTCAGTAGACGTTTTAAGAAAAAACCATTGGAAATTCCTTATCTTTGATTTGGAGTGGGCGTTATATTTTAGGAAAATCTATTGCAAATTGACCTGATTTTGGCCTTATATTCTAAAAATCCATTGGAAATTCCTTATTTTTGACCTTGATTTGGAGTGGGCGTTATATTTTAGGAACAGCTATTGCAAATTGACCTGATTTTGGCGTTATATTCTCAAAATTCCATTGGAAATCCTCTATATTTAACCTGATTTTGACGTCATTTTAGGAAATTCCCCGTCTTTAACCTTGATTTAGTTATTATGGGAATTTTGTATGGGCCTATGACAGAATAAAAATTCCGTTTGGACACTATAAAAGCAGTTAGAATTTTCCTTTGTGATCATATCTACTACAGTATTACGTTGACGACGAAGGTAAGTGAATGTTGCTAAGATAATCGATAAGTTTACAAATTCGCATGCTATATAATGCCGTCTAATAATAACTCGAAACTAAGTACATGTTTTGTTTTGAGTCAGCTGCAATTGTGATAGAACTTGGGTCTGTCTGTTATGCATAACATTAACTTAGCACAACAAACACGACCACTGTTTGTCACTAGCTATGCTTGACAGAGTTGTCTCACTTAATCATCTTATTGTCATAGCCAAAAATACAGTGTAAAAGCAACGTTAAAATCTAAATCACACATATATATGCTATGTTTGATTACTACAAAACTTAGCTGGAACAGAATTAAAACATAGATACAGTTATATTTCTAATCCTATGAAAAGTATGTCCACATTCGCTATTAAGTATAAAATATTTTCATAATTATATAATAGAAACTTAATTCTGCCAGATACCTTACGGCGACTTTCGAATAGCTCTTTCATTGCTAATTTGCTTAGAAGATATTTGCTACCTTTTGCAAAAACTTTTGACCTGTCCAAGTCTATGATGATTTTTGCATACTGACCTTGGCTTATTGGATCGTGTAAATTTTCATATTTTGATGAAAGCGCATCTCTCCGATTTTCGAGATACGGAAAATACTCGCTATCGTCTGTTCTAATAAGAGAAAGTTTGATTCTGTCAAGTTTACTAAAACAAATACCTGAAATTTCATCATTAAATTCAAATGGTAATTGTTGGTTATTTACCATTATTTTTTTTACTTTGCTATTAACTCCATCGGCTAATGTTAAATTTTCAAACATTATTTCTGATGTTTAGACAATATTACTTAAATAATGTCCAAGCGAGAGAGTATTAAGTCCGTCTTTGCAATACCTTTTATCATCGAAATTACTTAGTCCACGTTTTATAATTGTATTCGTTTCAAGCTTATGATAGTTAGTCCTAATTACATTGGTTTTAATAAAACTGACGCGATTGTTAAGAGCAGCTTTGAAATCCTCAAAATGCATCATCTTTTTCACGTATCCTCGAGGGATACCTTTAGCTTTCTTTGTCAGTTTATTGTCATCTAATATGACAGCATACAATTTGCTTCTTAGTCCAACAAACTCTCTCACAGGTACAAACATAAACTCATCTTTCATTTTTCCAATAACTTTCTTGTTAGAATTATCATGAAATTCACTACAAGTTGGATAATCTGATAAATCGAACAAATCTTTATTATCGTAAATATCCTGATAGACATTATCACAATTTATATTATATACTAGAGAGTCAGTATCAGTAAATAGCAACTCCGAATATGGCCACATTTTTTTTGTAAAATTATAATGAAAATCGTACATCAGCCACTTTGATATATCAAGTACAGCTGCACCAACATAGATTGGCTTATTTAACTTTAAATTTGTTTTTCGTCGTTGTATTGGGCCAAGATTTTCATTAAATATTTTCATACTAACAAAACCATCGTCGCTAACTAATTTATTTCTGCGATTGATATCATTAACGATCTCAATCGAAACTCTCCGGCGTATATTTTCCATAGTCTTACCAAATACTGAGTTGTTCATTAACTTGAAAAAGTTTTTCTCAAATTCGGTTTTAGCTACGGCACGACGTTTCGTATTTAAGTCAATATAATCCGCCATCCACCGCGATTGATTAAACTTTAACACGCGATGGACTTTTCTCAGAATTAGTCCAGCATCTACTGCTTGCTTTAGATTTTTGTAATGCATGACGTAATTTCTTTTATCTAACAAATTTGGAACTAACTTGTTAACGATAGAACATTTTGCCGTTGTCATTGCTCGTTGTTCAGGCGATAATAAACTGTAATCAATCGTCATCGACTCTGCGCAAAATGGATAGTCGTTATGTAGATCGTGTAACGAACTGGGATAGTCTAGATCAACTTCAACAAAGTATGAAATATCTTTCGGAAGCTTTTTTTCAGTTTCTTTGAGAAATTGGTTTGGAGTTATCCAATGAAATCCACCGCAAGACATTAGCTGTGACATGGCCCACCCATACAAATTCACACAAACGAGATAAATAATGTAACTCGACGGAAGATTTTTATCGTGATTTTTTTAGGTATTTATTATTAGCCGCTGCATATTTTTTTGTTATGACGCTAACTCCGCCTCTGATGCTTTTTTCAATAAAGTTAAACATATCAACATCTGTTAAAAGATCTAATTCTATTTTGCTAGTTTTTAGTAGAGCGTCCCAAGACAGCCCAGGAGCAGAATAATGCCAACAGGGGTCTAATCCGTAATTTGCATGACTAACCTGACGAAAATTCTCGAAAACCTCTGCTAGCAATAATACATCCGTTTTTAGATATAAATCGTGATAATCGCAAAATGTTTTACAGGCAAATGTATTCCACATATCTTGTGCATATTTATACTTGTCGTCGCTGATATTTTCATTTTTGAGCTGCGAGTAAAATTTATCTTTGTCAGGCAGAGAAGTTTCATTAAATCTGCTCCAATCGTCAAGATACTCATAAGGAAAGATACCTTTTTTTGTCAGATCGACATAGTTTTCACCGAAGCAGCTTCGCAGATTATTGAAATTACTGCAGCCTTTAACGAGCTCGTCTAATGATGCTGCCATAAATTGCATGCTGTCGATAAAGCGTAATTTGCCGAGGGTCACCGACATATACTTTTCAAAATTATTTGGAATACATTTTATCACGTTATTCAATTTTAGTTTAGCTTTAATGTTTTTATCACCAAAAGCTTCTACAATGATATGACTGTCATAGCCACGAAAGTTATGTAAAACTACGGGAATAAAATCTGGAGCATGAAATTTCAAATTGCAACTGTTATGAGCTGCTCCACGATATTGGCCGGTCAAATGATAGTGATCTCGCACCTTGGAGTCCCCCAGCAACTGTTCGCAAATATGACAATTAACTGCCTCATCAAAGTCGAGTTGTTGTTTAGACGTTATTCTGATCGGAGCTGTTCTAAGTAATCTGTTAGAAATTGTATTAACTTCGTCTATTAAATTTTTAGTAACCACACGGCAGGATTTTCACCTCTATATAACCTTATCGGAGATGAAAATTTATCGCTGGCGCAACAAACTACTTTATAAGCTACACCGCAAGGAATATGCTGTTGTATTTTTCTGGTACTTGATTTGTTCGGACTATTTTCAGCTCCAGCTATGGGAACAAGTAGACACTCGAAATCGGCGTAAATAACAAAAGGAATACTTAGTTTATGATTATAATTTTTAAATTTTAATATTTTTTCTTTTTCGCTAGGCATAGTTATTTTTTGAACGTTGACGCAGTATTTGAGATGCTCTTGCAGTCTTTCATTGTTAGTAAAGCCGTGCAGACATCTATAACAGAAATATTTCTTGTTTTTGTTTTTACTGTACTGTCCGCCAACTAATCCGTTAAAGGTTTTTATCCAACAGTAATGTCCCTGAAAAAATAATAAATTTATTGTCTTTTGCGAAGCATTTTCTGAAATATATCTCGGGTAAACATTTTCTCGTTCGTCTAGTCCGAAAACATTTACTGAGATATCGTTTTGTTTTTCGAACTTTGGTATATGATTTTCTGCTACTGGAAAGTTGATGCCATCAAAATTGAGTTCGTCTTTGTGCGGAAAATACTTGTTAACGCGATCGGAATTTTGTTCTTTGGGAAACATTGCAGAAAGAATAGACCACTGGAAACATTTGTCGTCATTGTTTTTGACATTTATACAGCACTTTTTGTTTTTAATTTTTTGAGGAAGATCGACGTACAAATTACCGCGAAATACGTTATATTTTGCTGTGTGAAATAAAACTGCTTTTATCATTTCGAATTTCCAACCTGATCCTGAAGAAGTAAATTCTTCTAATTTTTTGTTTATTTCTTGGTGTATTTCATCGGCGACCATGGCAATGTTTGTTCCAGTTAATATCTTCCTCGATTTAGCTGTTAAATAAGGCTCTGAGATTTCGCTCTCAAAACTTTTTGTTTCAAAAATTACGTCAAGTACATCTTCGACTGCGTGTAACTTTGATAAAATCGTATGATATTGGACTATGAGTTTGATACTTTTGTGAGCCGCAAGTTCTCTAGCTATGACGGGTTGTAAAAGATGATATAAATTTGTAGAGCTAAAATTAGCTAATATAGTCTGATCGTCGAGTTTGTAACTGTTATCATAGCCTGTAAATGCCGAAGCAATTTTTTCGGATTTGATAATACTCTTTTTAGCAATGTCTCGCAATTTCAACATTATATATAGTAGTAATATTGTTTATTTAATTGAAATTTTTTAATTTTTTTAATTAGAGATATGAAAAAATTTTGTATATATATAATGACAGAAATCTTGAGATATCTATCACTGACAGCAGAAGAGCAAGAGATGTATCATGTACATCCGAAGTATAACTTATACGCTGGAAATGCATTAGGCCCTGTTATCAACGTAGCAACCAAAAGAGCTATTGGCATATCAACACCAGCTGGAATATTAATTTCAGTAAAGGGCGATAATGCAGAAAGAACTGAAATGTTTAGAAAAGATTTTATTTGTACTTTGTTTTGCGGTGTTATTCCAGGAGGACAGAGAGTATATAGAGCAAATGGTGTAATTGCAGATGATAATATCGAAAATTTAGGCTTGCAAGATGAATTTCAACCTCACCCAATCTTTGATCTATATGAAGCAAATGATAAAGGAATTATTCGAAATATAAAAACTAAAAAAGTATTAGGAAGTTTGAATAACAGTGGATATCTACAAGTAACGGTACGTGGATCAAACATTAATCAAATCAATTACAAATCTCATAGATTTATTTACCAATCTTTTCATGGTGTTATTTCAAATAATTTAGTTATCGACCACATTAACAAAATTAAAACCGACAATCATCTAGAAAATTTAGATTTGGTCACGTCAAAAGAAAATAATCGACGTGGAATTGGTGGTGGTAATAATTTTAAATATCCTGCTAAACAAATAATTTCAATTAATCTTGAAACTGGAAAGGAAATACAATTTAAATCAATAACAGCTGCTGGAAAATATCATAAAATTGATGTACGTGTAGTAAAATTTGTAGCTGATAATATAACAAAATCAGCAACGTCCATGATAACATTTGATCAGTTTAGTTTTAAATACGATAATTAATAATATTTTCTATGTCATTACGAGAAAGACAATTATGACCAAATTCCATTACATCATCGCGATTTAATCGTAACGTCATTATTTTATTTATATCAAGTTTTATTTTATCCGCCGCTGTTAACAAAAATTTGTCAGATTTGCCCAATGTTATCATAACATCAACAAAATGAAAATTATATCCCAGCAAGCAATTTCGAACTGCTTCGGCTAATTCTTTTTTGTTTAGTATATTAACTCTACAATGATATTTTATTTCCATATTATATATTAATTAGATAAAAAGATTATTATAATAATGAGCTTAATCGAGAGATTAGCTCAACTTTACTCGGAAGATTTTGTTTCAGTTTCTAATGTCACATTAAAAAATATCACCGACGATAGATTTGCTGATTATACTGAAAAAGACATTTTATATAACTATAACGATGACGAAGATGATGTTGTTGTTAGCAAAAAATATTTAAGTAGACCAGCAACTGGCCGATATGATGTTAAGTACCACATTGCCAAAAAAATATTAAAATTTAATTTTAACGTTGCCGAGCATCAAATATTTTGGCAGCTTATAAAGCCTTTTCTAAACGTAAAAATACCTGGACAACAAAGAAATATAAAATACGATTTCATTTTTGTTAAAATATTTAATTTAATGCCAGTCGATGATGCGAGAAAATTGCACTTAATTTCTTTATGTAAACCAGTAAAATGTAGGTTAGTACTAAAAAAATACGAGCAAATTTATAATAATATTATTCAATCGCAGTCGATGCAATCGCAGTCGCTGCAATCGACTTAGTTGGTACCCAACTATTAAATTTATCGCTATATCCGCGCCATTTAACTAAACTTTTGTTGCCGCGCTTTCTAATAACTTTTTCAATAACAAATATATCTTGTTCTGTTTTCTGAAGTTCTTGTTCGCAAAAACTGCCAGTTATAGGTTCTCCTAGCAAATCTTTCAACGAATATGTAACTGGTATTGTTAAAAGTACTTTATCAACAACAAATACTTCTTCGCTCCAGTTCGGAGTAAATCCTTTTTCAAACGGTTTTTTAGTCAATGAAATTCTAACTTTATCGCCAACTTTAAATTTGTGTCTGCGGTACATGTTTTCATTAGCTAGTATTGGATTTGCAATCGCGTCATTTGGTGACATTCTAGTGGTTCGGTGTTTCGTGTTATTGTATTCGTCAACAATTTTCTGTAAATTGTCAATATATTTATTCGTGTTTTTAGCTGTCAAATACTTATGAATTTTTTCGTTTAGTGTGCGATTAAATCGCTCGACAATGACGCTTTTTCCCTCATTTCCAGTAACGTATTTTTTAATGTTATTTTGTTCCAAAAACTGCTCGAACTTTTTGTTAAAAAACTCTGCTCCGTGATCGGTCCAGATTCTATTCGGTTTTCTTTCTGTAGTAGTTATTATTTGTTTTAGTGCGTCAATCATTGAGGTCCCTGTTTTATCCGAAACCGGTACACTAAATGCATATTTACTGAAAACATCTACAACATTAAAAAGATATCTCTTATTATCGTTAAATTGAGATAGATTTGACATATCAACTAAATCTATCGCCCAAATGTCATCAACAGCATTTGCTACAACCTTGCGTCGCGGAAACTTTTTTTTTTTAGGTCTATGTAGTTCAACTGCAAGCGATGTTGTCGCTGGGTCATCATATAAGTCTCTTCCGTGTCCGAGTTTATATTTTGCTCCAATAATACCCTGTACCAGTCTTCGGTCAACACGCTCTCGCATATTTACTGGTTTCATTTCGCGAATTTCGTCTAACATTACTTTGTCGCAGCTGTGTTTTGTTTCGCCACTAGGTTGCCCAATATCTCTGTAGCAGATATCATGTCGCATCGTTATTGCGTCAACCTGATTATAAGGTTCCTGTCCTGGCAGCGGATTATCATTTTCATCAAGTTGCTCATCAAGCGGATTCCACGGGCCAGTATATTTATGGCCTGGCAATGTCCATCCGCCTTTCGGTTTCGGCAGTTTGCCAATTAATTTATGTATATCTATGCCAGTTCCAATTATTTCTCTGTTATTGCATTTCTGGCAATATGTAACAATTTTATTTTGCTCGAGACATAAATCTCTATCAGCGTCGCAGTTGCACGTCATTATTTATTTAGTCGTCTACTAAAATAACGTCAGGACAACCCCCCCCCCCGGACTTTGTTGCTGGCACATTTTCAATAATAAATAATGATAATGTACAGATTCCGCATCATGTTATATAATTCTAGTTGAACTGTGTTAACATGATGCGGAAAGTGTACATTTTCCTAATAAATTATTAATGATGTACAGATTCTGCATCATGTTAACGCAGTTCAACTAGAATTATATAACATTAATAATAATCATGAAAAGGACTCTAGTAATTTCAGGCAGTCATGATATATGGTTGTTTGATGAGGAATCTACCGGTGGGCGATTCTGTGGCATTAAAATAACATGATGAGGAATCTGTACATCATTAATAATTTATTAGGAAAATGTACACTTTCCTCATCATGTTAACACAGTCTAATTAGAATTATATAACATGATGCAGAATCTCAACATTATCATTATTTATTTAGTCGTCTACTAAAATAACGTCAGGACAACCCGCCCCGGACTTTGTTGCTGGCAAAAACATACTTTTTCTTTTTCCACAAATTGCGCAAATACTTTTCAGCATTATTCTATTATTCTTCGTTTTTCCGTTTTTTCGTCTTTATTTTCTGTTTTAGTTTTACACTTGAGACAATATGTTGACATTGTTATATTTGTAATTTAGATAAAATTAATTGCAAGCTTTAGGTAGCTATACAAAATTAATCGCGATCTCATCATTAGCGTGAGAGGGTTGTTTGTCAAATTGCAAAATAAATTTTAAAAAATCTGGATTTTTGGTCATCTGTTTAATGAACATTATGCAATAATATCCACAAGCGGAAGTTCCAACTGGTTGAATTTGATTAGACGAATAATTTATTATTTTGTTTTTGCTCATGTATCTTTTTACTGCATCACTTGGTGGAATTCCGAACGAGTCGAAATAATTGTTATCAAAAACAGCTACCCACTGTGTGCCAGATCCGTCATTAAAATCTTGTATATTTATAACACAAGAACCTGGCGATGATGCAATCGCCGCAAGTTCATCTTTGGAATAAACTCCGTGAAAATTTTTTACTTTTTTAAGTTCTTCAAGTATATCAAAATTACTTAATGCAGGCGACGACTTTATATCAAGACGTTTTAACGTCTCGTTCCTGGCAGCATTAGTCCTCGTCCTCGTCCTAACAGACCCGGCAGTAGACTTCCCGCCAATCCTGCCAGTAATGGGGCTATTGGAAGAAATCCACCTTGTGTCTTTTTTTCGTCGTCGTTTTTCTTTTCGTTGTTGTCTTTTTTCGCGTCGTCTTTCGTTTAGGCATTATATTTAATCTTTAGACAAAAATTTGTTTTTAATCTTCATACAAAAATTTTCTTTATACCACCGCCAGAAACACTGTTTCTACTATCTTTAACTGCCTTTTCTGTTGCGCCAGATACTGCTCCTGACGCTGCTGCTAGTCCTAATGTACCTAACACTGGCAAAATTTTAGGTATTAATGTTCTGGCTATTACTGATAGTGCCGGACCGAAGAAACCGCCGTGTTTTGACATCGCAGTTATTTGTGCAGTGCTTAAATTTAAAACGAAAGGTTTTTTGCGATCGTATTTATTTGCTTGATTTTTGGTTAGCAATAATTTTGTTAAAGTCCCCAAAGCATCTGGGTTGACCTTCAATGAAACCGGTCTCCGCTTCGCAACAGCAGCTGCTAATTTTTTAACTTGACCATCAGTTAAATGTATTTCTTTTATAATATATTTTGTCATCTTATATAACGATTAGAGATTAAACTTGTATTGTCATTTTACCTCCGACAGAGTCGATTGTAACAGATCTGTCGCTTATCACTAATGCATAAACGTTTAACGGCACTGGAGCTGCTGGCGCTGCTGGCGCTGCTGGAAGTTCGAGTGTCCAAGTGATTTCAATATCAGCTGTGCTATCTACAGATCGCTCGCTATGTTTACTAACATCAAAGTAAAATATCTGATTCAGTGTACAAAATTCCTCTACTGATATCTGAGTCCCATCTCCAGTATCTTGATATTTCTGCATTGAGTCGAGCAGGTACATGTATGTACGGTCTAGTAATGTTTTTATTGGCATTATCTGCAAAATTGCATTCGATCGCTCGCTCTGGGTATTGCTTTGAATTTATTCTAGCGTATATTCGTCTAACATTAGCGTTATCAAATATTGCATTATTTAATTCCTGATGTCCACGTCGATCTTGTTGTTGGAATACAACGAATAACTGACGCGGCAGTTGTTCACTCGATGTTGTTGTAACTCGCCATGTGTAGTCGGTGGTATTCGGAACTGCTGTTTGATATATTTTATGTTGCTGAAAATGAATTTTATTCGTGCGTTTTTCCAGCATACTATCTAATTCTAACATTTTAGTGACTGACGGAGTTATTCGTGGCATCCACAGCGCAAGTTTGTTTATGACAAATTGTACATCAGCACCACCAGATCTGAGAAAACAATCGTTTTGTTCTGCTCGATCTAAAATAAGCGTATGTTTAACTCCACGAAATACTTTATTATAGTCTCTGCAAAAGCCAAGTATTGTACTTAACGGCAGCATCATTGTAATCTGACGTGATCCTGCTGCAAGTTCTCTTCGCTTAGCATAACCTTCATTGTAACGTCTATGTCGAAATTCAATTGTGTCAATAACTAAGTCTAACATTGCAACGCCGTCTGCACCTGCAGCTGGTGCGGTTATACCAAGATTATTACAAGCAGCGGTAAGTGAGACTCTTGTAGCGTCTGCATTAGCATTTGCAGCTGGTGCGGCTATACCTAGCGCTGCAGCATTAGCGATAAGAAAATTTCTCACAGTTACAACATCTGCAGCAGCATCAGCTCCGTGCACCAAAATACCTTTTTGAATAAATTCTCTAAATTCTGCATTAGCATTTCCAGTATCTTTAGACCACATCATATTAGTTGCAGTTGATTTGGAGTAATCGTCGGAAAACGAAACGATATTTAAGATCGTACTTGCAACTTGTAAGTGACTTGAAATATCTTCAACAGTTTGATTAGCCAGCTGATATCGAGCACTTCTAAATAAACACCAACCATTGTTTATAAGAGCTACTTCTGTTCCATCAGCAATTGCGGCAGGTGGAACAGCTGTTGTCATAATCTGGCTACGAACTTCTAACATTGCTTTGTGAGGCAGTAGAAATACGTCTTCGTCTCGTGTATTAAATGTTCTAACGCCAGTTTTATTAGGTTCGTTAGAATTTTCATCAAGATATTCAACATACTCAAATTCCGTTACTGTGTTGTCTGTGTCATAAGTTTCTGCAAAATCGAGATAATTTTTCACAGACATTTTTTTTATTTTATTAGGTTATATAAAATTATTGTGGCATTGTAACTTTAAATATTAAATTTTGTATAATCTGCTCGCCCTTTGGTGATAAAAGTTTTTTTGTTGTTGTTATCATCGCGCGTTGGGTTTCTTTTGTTGGTGCGATTTCTGAAATAACTTGCTTGATTTCGGCTTGCGTCTTAGGTTCGCCTTTTATTTTATCAGATATTTTTTGTCCCACTGCAGTTCCAGCAGCAGATGCAGCTCCAGTTGCAAAAGCTTTACCCGCGTCAAGTGCGATTGGCGCAACTTTACGAGCTAATCCTGGAACATTTTCAATAATTTTAGTAAATATATTTCCGAAAAATCCTCCTACTATTTTTCTTCGATAAACTTTTTTCTGTTTCATTATATCTGAGGTTGTATAATTTTGTTGTCAATCACAAAGTAATTGTGCGTAGGTGCACGTAATAAGTAACAACTTCATTATTCAAATCCAACTGTCGTCCAGACTGATCTGTCAATTGCATATTTACTTCTGTTATTTGATTTTCAACGTTTAGCGGATAATAAATAATATGACGCGGACTGATTTGCATGAGAGACCCTGGTGGAACTTCTGGCGAGAAACTGCATATGGTTTGCCCTTTGCTGCCTTTGGCTGAATAAGAACCAGACGCGATCGAGCAATTTACCAATATCGTGTTAACCTCACTTATATTTACTGGAAATTCACCGTCAAATGTTTCGGGAATTTCATCATTATTAAGCTGATATATAGAAGGTTCAGATCCAATTAATGATGCAAAACCTTTATGCAAAACAACAACAAATCCATTTTTTAATGTTATTCTAGCTCGCAATGTATTATAATTCGGTGCTAGCTCAAAATTGTCTGCATTACCGCCATGCTTTGTTATAAATTCTTTTATCGTTTTATTCAGATCAGTTATGTTGTAGGCCCCTTGTGGAATTTTAATATCTATATTTTCAGCAAATATTGGAGGATTTCTTTTTGGATCTTTTTTTATAAATAATAAATGTAAGCTTATCATTGATACCAGTCTTAATATTTGCCATGTCGTTCCAACAAGTACATGAAATTAATCCAATTTCGTATTGTTTTTCACGATCTAATTCTATTGGCGGAATATACTTTACTGAAAAGTTTGCGCTATCTTTGTCAGATTGACTAGAGTCGAGTAATAGCGTCGCTGACATTTATTATTATATTTTTATAAAATTAAGTCGCCGCGACTAAGTCGCGGTGCAAAGTATCGTATTCGTCAGATGCTAATAAATTTCTCGATCTCAAATTATCAAGTATGTCGATGATTTCATTGTCGATTTCAGCACCAACATTTCCTGCTTTTTTGATGATATCAGTAGCATTAATCTGCCGATCATTTCAGTAACTGATGCGAATATTTTGACGCCTGTTCCTGTTTTTTTTTCTCTATATTTGTTTACACGAGTTTCATCGAATTTAAAAAATTTCCTTTTAAAATCCCAACCCGCACCGTAACCTTCTTTTATTTCCCTATCGTTTTTTGCTGTTCTTCCAAATACAGAAGCAATAAGACCATATCTCATTCTGTCATGAAGTGGAAGCATATTTTCCTCTTCTGTAACTGTATTTAACTCTTTTTTAGCATCAGCTCCGTCTCTTATTATTTCATTTAATTTTTCGATTAATGCGTTATATTCTGCATCTGTCCATTGACTTATATTATCAATACCTTTTATATTTTCTTTCTCTAAAAATTCATCATATTCATATTTTTTTGTCTCATTATTTACTTGTTTTATATACCATCGTTTTATATCTTCAATTTCCATAAACTTTACAGTCAACTCTCCGACTCTTTGTTGTTCTTCTTTAATATCTTTTATTTCTGCTGATAAATTTGTTATAATATTTTTAATTTCTTGTGTTGTTAATGTTGTTAATCTTCGTTCAAGTTCCAGCGGATTATTTATCAACCGATCTAATGTATCTTGTCTCGCAGCAGGATCAGCTATATTTGCTACAAGTGCCTCAGCTAATTTTCTTTTTTCCGCATCAGATCTCTCAATAATTCTTCCAGCAGCTGCTTCTTGTTGTTCTTTAACTAGTCCGAGTAAACCTTTTTTTTTTTTTTTCTTAAGTTCTTCTTCTGATAGTGGTTTAGTTTCAGGTTGTTTTCCAAGTAATGCTTCAGTAATTGGTTTGAGAGCGGTTGCTGCTGTTTCTGCTGCAGTAACTTGACCGCGCCGTGCTTGCTGTACTAGCTGTTTAAATTTTGCCTGCAAGATTGCGCAAGTTATTTTAGATTTTCTATATGTTTTCTATATTTTGCTTGTTTTTCCATTAATTATATACTATTTTCTATAAAAATTATTGTAGATAGTTTTCAATACAACATTGAAACATTTTATTCTTATCATTCGTTAACTTATCGAACAAAAAGAAATCATATCTATTTGCTGTTGCTTGACGGTACAGTTCAATAAATTTATCTTTTTTTACGTCGCCGCATTGTTCGTTCGCGATATTTCTAACGTCAATATTGTCAAGTCCAGGAAATAATATAAAACAGCCAGTATTTCGCCTAATAAATCTGTCGACATTATAATATCCTTGGGCGAGATAAATAGAATTACATTTCTTATTTCGCGACAGTGAAAAATACGATCTGATTTTATTCATTTCCTCATTGTTTAGCGGAATATCATCAAAAACAACTATTTTATGTTCGGACGAATCGAGTTGATTAACTGGAACAAGTTCTTCCGGTTGTTTGATAATAAAGAAATCTTCGCCAGATTCAAGATCGTCACGAAGTTTGTCATTATAATTGTTAAGTAGCTCGTACTTATCTTGCTGCGGATTAATTGTGTAAATATAAACGCGATCGTAGTTAAAATTATCTCCGAGAAGTAAATTCATAAGCAAATTTGTTTTGCCCGATCCAGTTCTACCAACTATAAGATAATGGCAATCTGGAAGCTCATTGTTATGTTTATGTTTCACCAACCGCTCTGTATCAAAGTTTAATATGGACGATTTTGCCATTATATAATTTTATGGTATATAATTTTGTCAAGCAGTAAATAAATAATGAGTTTTTACTCAAAATTTGGAACATTAGTAGGAGATTCAACAACTGCTCAGCAAGGTGACTTATCCAAATATGCAACTCTTGATCAACTTAGAAAGGAAATTACTAATTTATTAAATATCACAAGTGTCGATCAAAATGAAGTTGTTATTTTTCAAGATAAAGAAGGACGATTAAAAACGAGTAATATACAACTATCAGATGTTCTTGTAAGAATTCCCACCGCGGCTGTCAATAATATAGTTACTTTTGCCGATCAAGGTAAAATACAAGATTCGGGTAAGTCTATTAACGATTATGTTAGGAAAGCTGGCGATGTAATTACTGGTGACATTGCTATGTCGAGAAGAAAAATTACATATCTGGGAGATCCAACCTCAGATAATGATGCTGCAACGAAAAAATACGTCGATGATCAAGAATCTAAGTACGTGTCAGTGCGCGGTGGTATAATGCGTGCATTTCTCGACATGAACAACAACGGTATTAATAATCTCAGAACACCAGAAACAGATTTCGACGCCGCAACGAAGAAATACGTCGACGATAAGGAAATTCCAATAATGACTTCGTTAACGACAATCAATGATGGAATTGCTACATTTAGAGCTGATTATTTTAATCATGTACAAACATTTCTAAATTTTCGTAGAAATGTAAACAGAAATATTAACGAATTTTTTGGAACTCCGCCAACTGTTATTATTAATCTCGCTGACATTAACACAAAACTCAACGATATCATTAGTGGCATTCCTAATATTATTCAAAAAACTAATCTCGTTAAAATTCCACACAAGCAGATCATTAACATGGTATATACGGTAGCATCAGGAAAAGCAACATGGTCGCAGCAAAATAACACTTTTAAACATACCGCAGAGGTCACTGGCGTATATAGGTTATCTGTATTTAGCAGTGCAAAATTCAGTATATTTACCACATTTCCATGGCGTCATTCAACCGATGATTTTTCTGGAATTGTGTCTATAGTGTTAAACAAAGATGTCCAGGAAACATTTATGCTGGTAGCGAATGATAAAAAGTTAACCGCAGCGACTTATTGGTGGTGTATTGAGTTTGTAGCTGAAACTCCCGAATTAGTTACTTAAATAACGATGTAAAATATGTAAACAAATATTATATAATGAAAAAAAAAATATAGTCGATTTTAATCATATTTCAGAAAACATTCCAAAACAAGATGTTGACGCGTTAATGCAATATTACAGATACTATCATAAAAATGTTACAAATACTATGCAAAAATACTGCGAGTGATATCATATCTACCGCTGCTAATGACCGGCTCTGGTATAATTTCAAGTGGCGCATCATTAAATCCGTTTTTATTAATAATATCTGGAGTCGGTGTTTCTCTTGCAGCAGCTTGTAAAAAAGTTGAACCTCGACTTGCAACTAAAAAAAATGCTTGCAAAACAGCAAGTATAACTTATAAAAAATTACTTGATCAAATTCGATCTTATTTGCGTGGCATAAAATATGATATGGACGATTTAATACGCGAGTTCCGCATTATTGATAGTATGTTAACAGATATTCTGCCAATGAGAGTCAGCAAATACGAAAAAGATTATAATAAAAAGTAGATGTTTAATTTTGTGTGGCTTTATCAAATAATATATCAACCATGTTATCGATAAATGTCATCACATCATCTGCCCAACCCGCTATTCTCATATCATTTTCAGTCGCGAATAACCACACCGATCCATATTTCGGCGATATATGATAGCCTACATTTTTAATGCAATCGCTTATTATATTAGATTTTATACCAGTATAACCTGACGCTGCTTTGATCGAATTAAATCTTTTACAAAATCTATTTGTTAGATCAAATCCAACGTGTCGTATTGGTTTATAATAAGACATTATATATATTTCATTTGTTTAATATAACATTTTGACTAGTAGTAACGAGGAATGATGTATCCTGTCTCAGAGACACCTCGGCCCCAAAGCGTTGTACGTTAACATTTTTTGTCAGAAAATGTGTTAACATTTTGAGCTAACAAAGGCTGCTGACAAAAATGTTAACATATAACGTTTTGGGAGGGCCGGGGTGGTCTCTGAGACAGGATCATCAATTCCTCATTACTACTTAGTCCCCATTGCTTGATCAATATCAGCAGTGTTGATGTTCATTAGCATCTGTGTCTTGCTTTATACAGTTTCTTTTAACATTTTTGATGTTGTTCGTAGGTGCCACTTAATATGTTTAACCAGTGTTGCATTACACTATTGTAAGCGTGAGCAAGTAACAGCTGAATTATGATGCATCAAACTTGAACTCGAAATATATTGAACAACAACATCGCAATTTAAACAAGACTCCAATAAAATCAAAATACTTAGACTCGGGTGATAGTAAGTAGTTTTTTGGTCAAGTTTTCTTTTCTATCTCACCTTCGCCAGTGGAAATCTGATTTTTAGTCAAAGACTATAAAGCCCTGATAGACCACATTTGATCCTTTTATTACTCATCATACAAGTACCTAAAAAAATCCCACATTTGACCTACAATCTCCAGACGACAACAATAATTTACTTATACGTCTTGAATGCATGCCATGCACGGGCGAGAGGCATGCATAGAGGCATATTATGAACATATATACCCACCCTTTTCGGCGTATTGTCAACTGCGCATCTGTACCGAAGTAACTCGGCAATATTCGGATGAGGTCGGATTTAGAAGAGTCGATTGCGTCAGCAGCATGTCCCTGTCCCGCTCAGATATCACATGGGTATCACGTGCTGTGTGTTAGTTACTACATGCTTTATTTTAAGTTCATTCTTTTCTATTTTTGTTCACAGTGTCTTTTATTCATCCCCCACTTCGTTGGGTATCCTGTGTTTAGATTATTAATTATTATTTACAGTGATATTTAATATAGCAATTTAAAAAATTCTAACTAATTGGTACTTCACGGCTCCAGGCTCAAGCTTCCAGTGGCTGATTTATAGGTTAGGTAAAATGTTTTTATAAAAACTGCAATTATTATGTAAAACAAGAAGTAATAAAACCGAAGTATTTATTATTATTAAAACAAAGACAAATATGTAATGTCAGTCTTTTGGTTTACCTGAGCCTATTATATATTCGATGTTGACAGTTGTCGTTGTCCCCACCCCGTCCCAGTCCCCCTACTTCTGTCAAAAGCTTTTTGTGTCTCCAACAGCGTTGGACAAAACCTGACCTGTGGCCTTTTAGTCTAATTTCTTTAAGGACCTTTTATGTATCGAGGAGAGCTTACATCAACAGTTTAAATCCAATCAAATTGCAGGACATTCAATCAATTCATAATTACTGGAGTTAGAATAAATTACAAATAAAGGCTTAACCTGCACAATACGTTTCCTCAAAAGATCTAAAAAATGCAAAATTTTAACATTGTGACTTACAGTAATCATATGTTAGATAATACCAAATGCATGGATATGTGCATGGACCTGGCAACACAATGTGCTTGTTTAATGGGATGTGTGACTTTTGATGTATACAATGCATGGATGTGTGAATAGACCTGGGCAACACAATATGCCTGTTTCACGGGATGTGTGGTTTATGGTGTATATGTGAATTGTATGTGATTTATTTTTATTTATTTGTGGTTTATGATGTATACAATGCATGGATGTATGCATGGATTTAGGAAACAAAATATGCAAGGATCTTAGCCTTTGTTTTCCTTGTCTTCGAGTTTCCTTTCTTAGGTATTGTGGACATTCTGTGTGTCTCTTGTCTTAGAGGTTCCTTTCTTAGGTATTGTGGACATTCTGTGTGTCTTTTGGCTTAGATTAGGTTCCTTTCCTAGGCATTGTGGACATTCTGTGTGTCTCATGTCTTAGAGGTTCCTTTCATAGGTATTGTGGACATTATGTGTGTCTCTTGTCTTAGAGGTTCTTTTCATAGGTATTGTGGACATTATGTGTGTCTCTTGTCTTAGAGGTTCTTTTCATAGGTATTGTGGATATTCTGGAGCCCAGTGTCCTTTTTCTTTACATGTATCTTGACTTTTAGCTCCATTGATATAGTCAGAAGTCTTGGTGGAAGTGTACATTCCAATTACTATATAAATCACTGACAAGAAGTGTGATATGTTTTGTGTCTTCCATCTTCAAAGACTGAACTGAGTGCATGCATTTTCCTAGGTAGAATGGTGTCTTTACTTAAAACGATAGAGTGTGCACTCTAGTCGAGTTAAATTTATAGGGCGAGAGTGTGTACCATAGTGAAATTAAATTTTGAATCATCATCGAAAGATAAACCTTATCCAAAGAGAAATCAGAAGTAGCCAAGAGACGAAATTCGATGTCGACTAAAATGCTTAGAGAAGTATTATCACAAGTTCACTCTAAATATTTTGAAGAAGACGTAAGTGATCATAAGCCAATACAACCTACCTCCACTACAAGACTGGGTTGTTCACTGAATTGCAAAGTGCTCACTGGCGTAATATATTTTTGGAGACTATTGTGAACTATTCAAAACCGAGAAGGACAAAACTAGCCCAAACCAATAGTCTTTCGGTAGCCCTTGAAGATTATTTTTACATTCGAGCTACTATAAAAGAGACTTCCAGAAACTTTAGAGTGACGGCTTACACTTACACAATCAGATTAAAAGAGTTCACGTCTCACGTTCCAGCAGAGAAAACAAATGTCCACATTGATACAGGAATTGAAGCTACAACGCCATGCTCAACATCACTAGCGTTTGGGACTTTCTATTACTCACTACAGTTTGAAGTTGTCACCTGAAGAATCAAATTCTTCCAAAATCTGAGAACCAATTGAACACTTCAAAGATCCAATGACGAGATTGATATGATCGATGGGAAAAGCCACTCCTCGCCTGTCACACGCTCACCAGCAAAGGTAGCGGACGGCGCAGTGTTTTATCGGTGTAGCAACTTCGCAGTATCAAATGAAGAATCGTTCAAATTAACAACCATCAAAATTATGTGTATTTAGGCTGTGCTGTCGTAATGATTCGAACTTGGTCAATCGCAAAACGTTATTGTACAACTGAAAAGACTATGGGAGAAACCCAAAACAATAGAGAAAAGAAGAAATACTTTTGCAGGAAGCATATATTTTCAAAGAGTCAGTGTGTGGAGCTCCTAAGTGGCAAACGTTTCAGTATTTGATGAAACCTCGCTATACATTGAGAGTATATGCTCCAGTCTTTCATGCATTCACGTGCTTCAATGAGAAGATTTCCGGGATGGAAACTACATTCACGTTTATCATCCTCCACCATTTATACTGGCCGCCATGTATAGCCTATCTTGTGCTAAAATGGTGTTAAACCCTACAACACCAACAAAAACAACCATGGCCAAGAGACTAATTTGTAAAGAAAGTGTAATGTTATCACTGTAAAGTGAAATATTAAAGATTTTAAACATATTTGTACTCTTCGAACGTGCAGGTGTATCATGTTTACTTCAGAAGGACTTAAAAGTTACACTGGCTGAACAGTTTACATAAAAGTGAATGTATTTTCCCACTGTGCTCCTTTTAACTTTTTAATTTTTAAATTGATGTACAGATTAGTCTTGCAATCTGATATACATTAATATATTATATCAAATATTTACTGAGTTGTTCGTTTTGAAAATTTTAAATGTCTGGCTAGACCTATTCTTCTCTCAATATGTACTCCTGTACTCCTGTACTACTTATTTTTCCGTCATTTAAAACTACCCAGGCACACTATAACACATATTCGGCATAATTAAAGAAATATTAACCTCACAATTCAGCCTAGGAAGTGTTTTGTTGAATATGAAAGTCAATAGACAGAACAGATTATGAGATAGCACCAAGTTAGCCAAATCATTTAATATTGTCACAAATGTAAAGTCCGCACATATTGAACATGGGCACAAACATGAGGTTGTCACTGTACAGAGGTACATGGAGGACTCTGAATTCAGTAGAGTCCTGCGGACCTGTAGTCTCCAAAGATTTTCCACTTCTGGATGCGTCACCAGATGGTTTTGTAAATATAACTCACACTGTGGAAGGTATGTCCATATTAGTCAAGGGATCAAATAATGTCACCGCTCTCTGTGCCATATTCAAAATTTAAATGTAGACATCTATTTCCCCAGAGGGAGATTCAATCCTTGATGAAAACCATGACTACCAGTATCTTTTACAAATTCAAGGACAACTTTTTTGCACTGGTGCACAGAAATGTATTTTGTGTATACAGCCTATAACCTTCAAGTCATGGATATCAAGTACACTGACTTTCATAGGAATGAACATTCAGAACTGAAATGGTCAAAGAGTTAAAAATTTGAAAATCCCATTTCAAACTGGAGCTTCTTGACAAACATTTTTATAAGCCGTATTTGAAGTGAACGATCATCATAGCATCTGTAGCCAATGTATTCTGAACTCCAATAAAATACCTAAAGAATGACTGTTTTAAACCTATTTATTTCCAGCACATCCTTTTCAAAACCATGAATGCAGGCAAATAATATAATATACACATATATTGGATAAATAGCACTTATGCATGTTTTGAAACAATACCAGTTCTAAAATTACACCACATAAAGCAAATGAAAGGTATTTCTGATTGCAATTTCAACTCCATACTAGACAAGGGATTTGTTAAAATTTTAAATATTTTGACTAGGCCTATCATTCTTTCAATATGTACTTTTACTATTTATTTTCCAGTTATTAAATACTACCTAGGAACACAGCAACACATACTTTACACAATTAAAGAAATGTTTGCTTCACAATAAAATCAAGGAAGTGTTTTCTTTGTTTATGATCAAAGGTAACTACAAAGGTAATCCGATTGATGGACCAGTAGTGGTGGTGCCACCTAGGTAGTAACAATAACTTGCTACTATCTACCATTGAACAATGGCTGACATCAGGACCTGGAGGAAAACATTGCTTTACTTGAAATATTGTGAGATTGGAAAAAATACAAAAGTCAATTTAATATGATTTCATTCATTTCTTTTCATATTTGAAGTACAGCAGTTTCAATGTTGTGTGACAAATAATAGTTTAAAAAAATAGGACAATTCTGAGCACATGGAAACTGGAGTCAGATCTTGTGATTTTTTTATAAAAAGTCAACAGCCCTGGGTCAGTGTCTGAAAAAAATGTTTGTATGGGCACTGATACTTGCTTGTGTCAGAATCTGATTCCATCAGGAAATGTGTGTGTGTGTGTGTGTGTGTGTGTGTGTGTGTGATTCACATTTTTAATGTAGCTTTAACATTTTTGTCATATAGATATGATGTCTGAAGTGTGGCAGTTTATAGTGATGTCTAGCAATAGGGCATCATGCCACAGACATATAACACCATGTCCCACCCAGTCACATTATCCTGACACCAGGCCGACCAGTCCTAACACTAACCTCTTAATGCTGAGCGCCTAGAGTGAGGCAGCTGCTATTACCATTTATATAAGTCTTTAGTATAACTCAGCTTGGGTTCAAACCCACTACCTCCAGCATCCGAGGCAGATACTCTAACCACTTAGGCCACCGGAGTGCTCTCCGTCAGAAAATTAACAGACTTCAGAGTAAGCATAGTCAGACTAGCAAGTATACTTTAAACTATGGAGAAGTGGCAATATGGGCTGCCAAGTGTGAGAGAAATCTGGCATCTAGTTACCCTGTCAGTCAACCAGGGAACATGCTATTCAACACTGTTTATTTTGTAAGAAAGACCTATACAACATCAATATTAGGGTGGACGCCTTACATTGTATAATTGGGATTAAGTGTACAAAATTCCCACTCCTTACAACTAAAATTTTACTTCCATTTTTCTGACACGTGAAAAACCTTATCATTCCTAGCACCACAGACACTCATATTTGTTGCTTACAATTTACGAACAAATCATATATAATAACCCATATGTTGATTGGGTGTAGGATAAAATCCCCACAAAGAAATGAAGGATAGGACATAATCCCCTCTGCCAGAACAAGTATTTTCTTAAAACGTTTAAAACTCTCAGAAATATACTAGTCTATTTTGAGATGAGATAGGGGGAAAAAAGAAATTGGAAATATGAATATTTACTTTAATTATGGACTTTCATGTTTATATAATATTGTTATGGCTCAGATTTTGTGTACTTCACAAAATAATAGTCAAATAAGTAAACTCAATCTTAGTCCATCTCTCTGCTTGGAATGCTCTATTTCCAACGGATATGGTATACTTTAAAAATGCAAGTGTTAAAACCCAGCTTAAGGATTTAAGCAATGGACTAAAACTGTTTGTAAAGATGCTTATAAAAGTGAGATGAAAAAGACATGTGCATGCAATAAGTCCTGGTATAATTTCGCTTCTTAATCTCTTTATCTGTTATTGTTAAGATCTAACATCTAATACGCACACAAAATTTCATTTATCGACTCAAAGGAGACCCACAGAAAGCTGCAGAATCAAATGGTCCATGGAAACACACAAAGATATGTATTTGTGTTGGTTAAAAAAAAACTTAAAAGGGGATAAACGTATACTGGGTTAGGGAATTATGTCCTACCTTTTATTTTTAGGAGGTGGGAGGTGGGTGTTGTCCTGGGGTATTTTATCTGTACCCGATATTCTTTATAAGGAAATTGTCCAAAGCAACGATACGAGACCCACCCCCACCACTATAGTGGTGTGGCATTTTGCAGTATCTCCAGCACCTAAATTGCATGTAGATTATATCAAAACCCAATATTTAAGCTAGGCCTACAGTATGCACTCTATCTGAGAATGATGTAAGTCACTGAGAGCTATTTTAGCCCAGTTTGCGACTGGAGTTATTGACAGAATATTGCAGCACAAACAACACTGTTGTCAACAGTCACATAGGTTGGGTCGGGAATCCGGGCACTTTTTCACATCCGGGCATTTTCAGTGCATAGTTACGACCGCTGGGGTGAAAACAACCGCCATTGTTTTAGTGACTTTCAATAACGTGTGGGAGACATTTATACAACATTTTAAGATATGCCTAAAATTTGCAGTGTTGGTGGATGCACAAACCATCAACTGCAGAAGGAAAATTATTATAAACGCAGTGTGGATAAATGCACATAGGTTGAAAAATATACAACTTTTAGTGCTTATTTATCAAGGTTTAATAGGACAATTAAAGAATAATAATAATGGAAAAATATATATTAATGAAAACTTTAAAAAATAATTAGGATCACGGGTAATACCGACTGAAAATGTCACATTTTGATATAGTTTAATTAGAGAAAAATAGTTTTAAGAAAAAAGGGTACAATTACTTCAACAAAATATTTTCGTCAAAAGAAAAATTTACCAGGTGTATCTGTAAGATAGTAGCAAACATCAAGACATGTAACTTCTTTTTTGGCATCAGACAGATGCCCCCCCCCCTTTCCAAAATCTAGGTTTCAATCTCTTGGTTGGAATCCCTTCCTTTTAATCTTCAGTAACCTTTGCTAAGTGTCCCCTATGTCCTGTGTATGCTATATGTGTATTTGCTATATTGTTTGCTCGCTATAGATCTGTGTGTAAGGACAGCATTAAATCAAATCTTTCTTCCCAGGTTCTCTCCTAAGCTGTATCATATATGTTTTATATAAAAAAAAAGAAAATTGTATTTCTAGGAAATGCCAAATTTCCATTTCCTACTTATAATTTTTGAATTTCTCCAATTTGGAATTTTTATTTTTGAATGAGACGCGGTTGCTATTACAAAATAAAAATAAAATCCTAGTGTTTTACTGTGTGTGCTGTTGTGAGACGCTTCTCATTTTTTGCCTGGCTAAGTTCATGAATGAGAAGGCTATGCATAACTTAAGGAGTCGCATTTTTTTTTTATTCATTTATCATGCTTCCCTTATTTTGTAGGCATAGCTTTACATAACATCTTGAATTTTGCTTTCTATTGACCAAAGGGCTTAATTTTTCTCCAAAAAAAAACAACAAAATAAAAAAAAACCCAAAAAACTTCAGGCCATTTTTTGGGGTTATTACCAAAATATCTGCTGGAAATTTACAAAGATAATCATTAATTTCCACAACTTCAAGTTTCTGAAAATATCGTGCATTGGCACCTCTATCCAGCGTCTCTTCGTAACCGTAAGACATTGCAAGAATGGCCAACTGATCTTATGATCAGTAAAATTGCATGATCAACCAACCTCTTCCATAGTTTCGAATATTCCTCCTGCTGGCTACACTGCTACATCCCTGTTACGTCTACCAATCCCTGCATTACATTTACAGTAATTACAATGCGCTTTCCGTAACGTAACTGCAAACCCGCGATTATTTTTGAGAATATCGAGACGTTTGTCCGGAAGCTGACTAGGTCTATACAGAAGCATGCGCATCACGTTCGAAGGTATCACGTCGGAGGTTAAACCCAGAAGTGGGCAAAATATCTAGCTAATATGTGGGGCTATGTTATTTCATTATCTATGCTAACAGTTCGATACGTAAGAACGATGATGATCAAAAATGACCTTAAAATCTATTTTAGTTATATAAACATACACGCTAACAACAAACATATACGTAGTATACATGATGTCGCCTAATGGTTGCACCGTGAATATATATAAAAAAATTAAAATGTCAACATCTACTTATCCTTTTAAATAAAGCTGACTCAAAAATAAGTTTTAACCTTATTACTATGTCATTTATATATAT